>CAKAJE020000513.1:0-118627 GCA_916610135.2 Macropis europaea | reverse complement strand
AGACCCAATTAGATCATTTTACATTATGGTTATGAAAGAATTCAGCGAAATTCTATCGCATTTCTTCAATTTACGTCGCTCCTATTTCAGATAGCGAATTCGGCTAAGCGGCATCTCAAAGCGCATGAAATGACTGGTGAAATGCACTATTAAACTTCTAGGGTAGGGCGAATAGAGACCCGATTAGATCATTTTACATTAAGGTTAATATAAGTATTCTGCGAAATTCTATCAGATTTGTTCTACTTACGTCGCTCCTATTTCAGATAGCGTACCGGGCTAGACGGCATCTTAAAGCGCATGAAACGACGAGTAAAATGCATTAATAAACTTCTATGGTAGGGCAAACAGAGACCCGATTAGATCATTTTATATTATGGTTAATTTAAGAATTCAGCGAAATTCTATCACATTTGTTCAATTTACGTCGCTCCTATTTCAGATAGCGTATTCGGCTAAGCGGCATCTCAAAGCGCATGAAATGACGAGTGTAATGTCCTATTAAACTTCTAGGGTTGGGCGAACAGAGACCAGATTACATCATTTTACATTAAGGTTATATAAGAATTCAGCGTAATTCTATCAGATTTGTTCAACTTACGTCGCTCCTATTTCAGATAGCGTACCGGCCTAGTCGGCATCTTAAAGCGCATGAAATGACGAGTACAATGCATTATTAAACTTCAAGGGTAGGGCAAACAGAGACCCGATTAGATCATTTTATATTATGGTTAATTTAAGAATTCAGCGAAATTCTATCACATTTGTTCAATTTACGTCGCTCCTATTTCAGATAGCGTATTGGGCTAAGCGGCATCTCAAAGCGCATGAAATGACGATTGAAATGCCCTATTAAACTTCCAGGGTAGGGCGAACAGAGACCCGATTAGATCATTTTACATTAAGGTTAATATAAGAATGCAGCGAAATTCTAACACTTTTGTTGAGTTTATGTCGCTCCTATTTCAGATAGCGTACTGGGCTAGGCGGCATCTTAAAGCGTGTGGACGGGCGAGTAAAATGCACTACTAAACTTCTATGATAGGGCAATCAGAGACCCGATTAGATCATTTTATATTTTGGTTAATATAAGAATTCAGCGAAATTCTATCACATTTGTACAATTTACGTCGCTCCTATTTCAGAGAGCAAATTGGGCTAAGCGGCATCCCAAAGCGCATGAAATGGCGAATAAAATGCACTATTAAACTTCTAGGCTAGGGCGAACAGAGACCCGATTAGATCATTTTACATTAAGGTTAATACAAGAATTCAGGGAAATTCTATCACATTTGTTCAATTTACGTCGCTCCTATTTCAGATAGCGTACTGGGCTAGGCGGCATCCTAAAGCGCGTGGAAAGGCGAGTCAAATGCACTACTAAACATGTATGATAGGGCAATGAGAGACCCGATTAGATCATTTTATATTATGGTTAATTTAAGAATTCAGCAAAATTCTATCGCATTTGTTCAATTTACGTCGCTCCTATTTCAGATACCGTATTGGGCTAAGCGGCATCTCAAAGCGCATGAAATGGCGAGTAAAATGCACTATTACACTTCTAGGGCAGGGCGAACAGAGACACGATTAGATCATTTTACATTAATGTTAATATAATAATTCAGCGAAGTTATATCACATTTGTTCACTTTACGTCGCACATATTTCAGATAGCGTATTGGGCTAAGCGGCATCTCAAAGCGCAAGAAATGGCCAGTAAAATGCACTATTAAACTTCTAGGGTAGGGTAAACAGAGACCCGGTTAGATCATTTTATATTATGGTTAATTTAAGAATTCAGCGAAATTCTATCACATTTGTTCAATTTACGTCGCTCCTATTTCAGATAGCGTATTGGGCTAAGCGGCATCTCAAAGCGCATGAAATGGCGAGTAAAATGCACTATTAAACTTCTAGGGTAGGGCAAACAGTGACCCGATTAGATAATTTTACATTAACGTTAATATAAGAATTCAGCGAAATTCTATCACACTTGTTCAATTTAAGTCGCTCCTATTTCAGATAGCGTACTGGGCTGGGCGGCATCTTAAAGCGCGTGGAATGGCGAGTGAAATGCACTATTAAACTTCTATGATAGGGCAATCAGAGATCCGATTAGATCATTTTATATTTTGGTTAATATAAGAATTCAGCGTAATTCTATCACATTTGTTCAACTTACGTCGCTCCTATTTCAGATAGCGTACTGGGCTAGGCGGCATCGTAACGCGCGTGAAATGGCGAGTAAAATGCATTATTAAACTTCTAGGATAAGGGAAACGGAGACCCGATTAGATCATTTTATATTAGGGTTAATTAAAGAATTCAGCGAAATTCTATCACATTTGTTCAACTTCCGTCGCTCCAATTTCAGATAGCGTACTGGGCTAAGCGGCATCTCAAAGCGCATGAAATGGCGAATAAAATGCACTACTAAACTTCTATGATAGGGCAATCAGAGACCCGATTAGATCATTTTATATTATGGGTAATTTAAAAATTCAGCAAAATTCTATCACATTTGTTCAATTTACGTCGCTCCTATCTCAGATAGCGTATTGGGCTAAGCGGCATCTCAAAGCGCATGAAATGGCGAGTAAAATGCACTGTTAAACTTCCAGGATAAGGCAAACAGAGACCCGATTAGATCATTTTATATTACGGTTAATATAAGAATTCAGCGTAATTCCATCACATTTGTTCAACTTACGTCGCTCCTATTTCAGATAGCGTACTGGGCTAGGCGGCATCTTAAAGCGCATGAAATGGCGAGTAAAATGCACTATTAAACTTCTAGGGTAGGGCAAACAGAGACCCGATTCGATCATTTTATATTATGGTTAATTTAAGAATTCAGCGAAATTCTATCACATTTGTTCAATTTACGTCGCTCCTATTTCAGATAGCGTATTGGGCTAAGCGGCATCTCAAAGCGCATGAGATGACGAGTGAAATGCCCTATTAAACTTCTAGGGTAGGGCGAACAGAGACCCGATTACATCAATTCACATTAAGATTAATATAAGAATTCAGGGAAATTCTATCACATTCGTTCAATTTACGTCGCTCCTATTTCAGATAGCGTATTGGGCTACGCGGCATCTCGAAGCGCATGAAATGGCGAGTAAAATGCACTATTAAACATCTAGGGTAGGGCAAACAGAGACCCGATTAGATCATTTTATATTATGGTTAATTTAAGAACTCAGCGAAATTCTATGACATTTGTTCAATTTACGTCGCTCCTATTTCAGATAGCGGATTGGGCTACGCGGCATCTCAAAGCGCATGAAATGGCGCGTAAAATGCACTATTAAACTTCTAGGATAAGGCAAACAGAGACCCGATCAGATCATTTTATATTACGGTTAATATAAGAATTCAGCGTAATTCTATCACATTTGTTCAACTTACGTCGCTCCTATTTCAGATATCGTACAGAGCTAGGCGGCATCTTAAAGCGCGTGGAATGGCGAGGAAAACACACTACTAAACTTCTATGATAGGCAATCAGAGACCCGATTAGATCATTTTATATTTTGTTTAATATAAGAATTTCAGGGAATTCTATCACATTTGTTCAATTTACGTCGCTCCTATTTCAGATAGCGTATTGGGCTACGCGGCATCTCGAAGCGCATGAAATGGCGAGTAAAATGCACTATTAAACTTCTAGGGTTGGGCAAACAGTGACCCGATTAGATAATTTTACATTAACGTTAATATAAGAATTCAGCGAAATTCTATCACACTTGTTCAATTTAAGTCGCTCCTATTTCAGATAGCGTACTGGGCTAGGCGGCATCTTAAAGCGCATGAAATGGCGAGTAAAATGCACTATTAAACTTCTAGGGTAGGGCAAACAGAGACCCGATTCGATCATTTTATATTATGGTTAATTAAGAATTCAGCGAAATTCTATCACATTTGTTCAATTTACGTCGCTCCTATTCAGATAGCGTATTGGGCTAAGCGGCATCTCAAAGCGCATGAGATGACGAGTGAAATGCCCTATTAAACTTCTAGGGTAGGGCGAACAGAGACCCGATTACATCAATTCACATTAAGATTAATATAAGAATTCAGGGAAATTCTATCACATTCGTTCAATTTACGTCGCTCCTATTTCAGATAGCGTATTGGGCTACGCGGCATCTCGAAGCGCATGAAATGGCGAGTAAAATGCACTATTAAACATCTAGGGTAGGGCAAACAGAGACCCGATTAGATCATTTTATATTATGGTTAATTTAAGAACTCAGCGAAATTCTATGACATTTGTTCAATTTACGTCGCTCCTATTTCAGATAGCGGATTGGGCTACGCGGCATCTCAAAGCGCATGAAATGGCGCGTAAAATGCACTATTAAACTTCTAGGATAAGGCAAACAGAGACCCGATCAGATCATTTTATATTACGGTTAATATAAGAATTCAGCGTAATTCTATCACATTTGTTCAACTTACGTCGCTCCTATTTCAGATATCGTACAGAGCTAGGCGGCATCTTAAAGCGCGTGGAATGGCGAGGAAAACACACTACTAAACTTCTATGATAGGGCAATCAGAGACCCGATTAGATCATTTTATATTTTGTTTAATATAAGATTTCAGGGAAATTCTATCACATTTGTTCAATTTACGTCGCTCCTATTTCAGATAGCGTATTGGGCTACGCGGCATCTCGAAGCGCATGAAATGGCGAGTAAAATGCACTATTAAACTTCTAGGGTAAGGCTAACAGAGACCCGGTTAGATCATTTTACATTATGGTTAATAAAAGAATTCAGCGAAATTCTATCACATTTGTTCAATTTACGTCGCTCCTATTTCAAAAAGCGGATTGGGATACGCGGCATCTCAATGCGCATGAAATGGCAAGCAAAATTCACTATTAAACTTCTAGGGTAAGGCAAACAGAGACCCGATTAGATCATTCTATATTACGGTTAATATAAGAATTCTGCGAAATTATAACACATTTGTTCACTTTACGTCGCTCATATTTCAGATAGCGTACCGGGCTGGTCGGCATCTTAAAGCGCATGAAATGACGAGTTAAAATGCACTATTAAACTTCTAGGTAGGGCAAACAGAGACCCGATTAGATCATTTTATATTATGGTTAATTTAAGAATTCAGCGAAATTCTATCACATTTGTTCAATTTACGTCGCTCCTATTTCAGATAGCGTATTGGGCTACTCGGCATCTCAAAGCGCATGAAATGACGAGTAAAATGCACTATTAAACTTCTAGACTAGGGCAAACAGAGACCCGATTAGATCATTTTATATTACGGTTAATATAAGAATTCAGCGTAATTCTATCACAGTTGTTCAATTTACGTCGCTCCTATTTCAGATAGCGTATTGGGCTACGCGGCATCTCAAAGCGCATGAAATGGCGAGCAAAATGCACTATTAAACTTCTAGGATAAGGCAAACAGAGACCCGATTAGATCATTTTATATTACGGTTAATATAAGAATTCAGCGTAATTCTATCACATTTGTTCAATTTACGTCGCTCCTATTTCAGATAGCGTATTGGGCTAAGCGGCATCTCAAAGCACATGAAATCGCGAGTAAAATGCACTATTAAACTTCTATGATAGGGCAATTAGAGACCCGATTAGATCATTTTATATTTTGGTTAATATAAGAATTCAGCGAAATTCTATCACATTTGTTCAATTTACGTCGCTCCTATTTCAGATAGCGTATTGGGCTACGCGGCATCTCAAAGCGAATGAAATGGCGAGTAATATGCACTATTAAAGTTCTAGGATAAGGCAAACAGAGACCCGATTAGATCATTTTATATTACGGTTAATATATGAATTCAGCGTAATTCTATCACATTTGTTCAACTTACGTCGCTCCTATTTCAGATAGCGTACAGAGCTAGGCGGCATCTTAAAGCGCGTGGAATGGCGAGTAAAATGCACTATTAAACTTCTATGGTAGGGCAATCAGACACCAGATTAGATCATTTTATATTCTTTTTAGTATAAGAATTCAGCGAAATTCTATCACATTTCTTCAATTTACGTCGCTCCTATTTCAGATAGCGTATTGGGCTAAGCGGCATCTCAAAGCGCATGAAATGGGGAACAAAATGCACTATTAAACTTCTAGGCTAGGGCGAACAGAGACCCGATTAGATCATTTTTCCTTATGGTTATGAAAGAATTCAGCGAAATTCTATCACATTTGTTCAATTTACGTCGCTCCTATTTCAGATAGCGTATTGGGGTAAGCGGCATCTCAAAGCGCATGAAATGGGGAACAAAATGCACTATTAAACTTCTAGGCTAGGGCGAACAGAGACCCGATTAGATCATTTTACATTATGGTTAATAAAAGAATTCAGCGAAATTCTATCACGTTTGTTCAATTTACATCGCTCCTATTTCAGGTAGCGTATTGGGATAAGCGGCATCTCAAAGCGCATGAAATGACGAGTAAAATGCACTATTAAATTTCTAGACTAGGGCAAACAGAGACCCGATTAGATCATTTTATATTACGGTTAATATAAGAATTCAGCGTAATTCTATCACACTTGTTCACTTTACGTCGTTCATATTTCAGATAGCGTACCGGGCTGGTCAGCATCTTAAAGCGCATGAAGTGACGAGTAAAATGCACTAGTAAACGTCGAGGGTAGGGCAAACAGAGACCCGATTAGATCATTTTATATTTTGGTTAATATAAGAATTCAGCGAAATTCTATCACAATTGTTCAATTTACGTCGCTCCTATTTCAGATAGCGTATTGGGCTACGCGGCATCTCAAAGCGCATGAAATGGCGAGCAATATGCACTATTAAACTTCTAGGGTAAGGCAAACAGAGACCCGATTAGATCATTTTATATTACGGTTAATATAAGAATTCAGCGAAATTATATCACATTTGTTCACTTTACGTCGTTCATATTTCAGATAGCGTACCGGGCTGGTCAGCATCTTAAAGCGCATGAAATGACGAGTAAAATGCACTATTAAACTTCTAGGGTAGGGCAAACAGAGACCCGATTAGATCATTTTATATTATGGTTAATTTAAGAATTCAGCGAAATTCTATCACATTTGTTCAACTTACGTCGCTCCTATTTCAGATAGCGTACAGAGCTAGGCGGCATCTTAAAGCGCGTGTAATGGCGAGGAAAATGCACTACTAAACTTCTATGATAGGGCAATCAGAGACCCGATTAGATCATTTTATATTACGGTTAATATAAGAATTCAGCGAAATTATATCACATTTGTTCACTTTCCGTCGCTCATATTTCAGATAGCGTACCGGGCTGGTCGGCATCTTAAAGCGCATGAAATGACGAGTAAAATGCACTATTAAACTTCTAGGGTAAGGCAAACAGAGACTCGATTGCGATCATTTTATATTACGGTTAATATAAGAATGCAGCGTAATTCTATCAGATTTGTTCAATTTACGTCGCTCCTATTTCAGATAGCGTATTGGGCTATGCGGCATCTCAAAGCGCATGAAATGGCGAGCAAAATGCACTATTAAACTTCTAGGGTAAGGCAAACAGAGACGCGATTAGATCATTTTATATTACGATTAATATAAGAATTCAGCGAATATCTATCACATTTGTTCAATTTACGTCGCTCCTATTTCAGATAGCGTATTGGGCTACGCGGCATCTCAAAGCGCATGAAATGGCGAGCAAAATGCACTATTAAACTTCTACGGTAAGGCAAACAGAGACCCGATTAGATCATTTTATATTACGGTTAATATAAGAATTCAGCGAAATTATATCACATTTGTTCACTTTCCGTCGCTCATATTTCAGATAGCGTACCGGGCTGGTCGGCATCTTAAAGCGCATGAAATGACGAGTAAAATGCACTATTAAACTTCTAGGGTAAGGCAAACAGAGACTCGATTGCGATCATTTTATATTACGGTTAATATAAGAATTCAGCGTAATTCTATCAGATTTGTTCAATTTACGTCGCTCCTATTTCAGATAGCGTATTGGGCTAAGCGGCCCCTCAAAGCGCATGAAATGGCGAGTAAAATGCACTATTAAACTTCTAGGGTAGGGCAAACAGAGACCCGATTAGATCATTTTATATTATGGTTAATTTAAGAATTCAGCAAAATTCTATCACATTTGTTCAATTTACGTCGCTCTTATTTCAAATAACGTACTGGGCTAGGCGGCATCTTAAACGCGTGGAAAGGCGAGTAAAGTGCACTATTAACCTTCTATGATAGGGCAATCAGAGACCCGATTAGATCATTTTATATTTTGGTTAATATAAGAATTCAGCGAAATTCTATCACATTTGTTCAATTTACGTCGCTCCAATTTCAGATAGCGTACTGGGCTGGTCGCCATCTCAAAGCAAGTGGAATGGCAAGTAAAATGCGCCATTAAGCTTCTATGATAGGGCAATCAGAGACCCGATTAGATAATTTTATATTTTGGTTAATATAAGAATTCAGCGAAATTCTACCACATTTGTTCAATTTACGTCGCTCCTATTTCAGATAGCTTATTGGGCTAAGCGGCATCTCAAATCGCATGAAATGGCGAGTAAAACGCACTATTACACTTCTATGGTAGGGCAATCAGAGACCCGATCAGATCATTTTATATTTTCGTTAATATAAGAATTCAGCGAAATTCTATCACATTTGTTCAATTTACGTCGCTCGTATTACAGTTAGCGTATTGGACTAAGCGGCATCCCAAAGCGAATGAAATGGCGAGTAATATGCACTATTAAAGTACTAGGATAAGGCAAACAGAGACCCGATTAGATCATTTTACATTATGGTTAATAAAAGAATTCAGCGAAATTCTATCACATTTGTTCAATTTACGTCGCTCCAATTTCAGATAGCGTACTGGGCTGGGCTTCATCTTAAGGCGCGTGGAATGGCGAGTAAAATGCACTATTAAACTTCAATGATAGGGCAATCAGAGACCCGATTAGATCAGTTTATATTTTGGTAAATATAAGAATACAGCGAAATTCTATCACATTTGTTCAATTTACGTCGCTCCTATTTCAGATAGCGTATTGGTCTAAGCGGCAACTCAAAGCACATGAAATCGCGAGTAAAGTGCACTATTAAACTTCTGTGATAGGGCAATTAGAGACCCGATTAGATCATTTTATATTATGGTTAATTTAACAATTCAGCAAAATTGTATCACAATTGTTCAATTCACGTCGTTCCTATTTCAGATAGCGTACTGGGCTAGGCGGTATCTTAAAGCGCGTGGAATGGCGAGTCAAATGCACTATTAAACTTCTATGATAGGGCAATCAGAGACCCGATTAGATCATTTTATATGTTGTTTAATTTAAGATTTCAGGGAAATTCTATCACATTTGTTCAATTTACGTCGCTCCTATTTCAGATAGCGTATTGGGCTACGCGGCATCTCAGAGCGAATGAAATGGCGAGTAATATGCACTATTAAAGTTCTAGGATAAGGCAAACAGAGACCCGATTAGATCATTTTACATTATTGTTAATAAAAGAATTCAGCGAAATTCTATCAGATTTGTTCAATTTACGTCGCTCCCATTTCAGATAGGCTACCGGGCTAGGCGGCATCTTGAAGCGTGTGGAATGGCGAATAAAATGCACTATTAAACTTCTATGATAGGGCAATCAGAGACACGATTAGATCATTTTATATTTTGGTTAATATAAGAATTCAGCGAAATTCTATCACATTTGGTCAATTTACGTCGCTCCTATTTCAGATAGCGTATTATGCTAAGCGGCATCTCAAAGCGCATGAAATGGCGAGTAAAATATACTACTAAACTTCTAGGTTAGGGCAAACAGAGACCCGATTAGATCATTTTATATTATGGTCAATTTAAGAATTCAGCAAAATTCTATCACATTTGTTCAATTTACGTCGCTCCAATTTCAGATAGCGTACTGGGCTGGTCGGCACCTTAAAGCAAGTGGAATGGCAAGTAAAATGCACTATTAAGCTTCTATGATAGGACAATCAGAGACCCGATTAGATAATTTTATATTTTGGTTAATATAAGAATTCAGCGAAATTCTACCACATTTGTTCAATTTACGTCGCTCCTATTTCAGATAGCGTACTGCGCTAAGCGGCATCTTAAAGCGCATGAAATGGCGAGTAAAATGCACTATTAAACTTCTAGGGTAGGGCAAAGAGAGTCCCGATTAGGTCATTTCATATTATGGTTAATTTAAGAATTCAGCAAAATTCTATCACATTTGTTCAATTTACGTCGCTCCAATTTCAGCTAGGGTACTGGGCTAGGCGGCATCTTAAAGCGTGTGGAATGGCGAGTACAATGCACTATTAAACTTCTATGATAGGGCAATCAGAGACCCGATTAGATCATTTTATATTTTGGTTAATATAAGTATTCAGCGAAATTCTATCAGATTTGTTCAATTTACGTCGCTCCTATTTCAGATAGCGTATTGGGCTAAGCGGCATCTTAAAGCGCGTCGAATGGCGAGTAAAATGCACTATTAAACTTCTCGGGTAAGGCAAACAGAGACCCGATTAGATCATTTTATATTTTGATTAATATAAGAATTCAGCGTAATTCCATCACATTTGTTCAGCTTACGTCGCTCCTATGTCAGATAGCGTACTGGGCTAGGAGGCATCTTAAAGCGCGTGGAAGGGCGAGTAAAATGCACTACTAAACTTCTATAATAGGGCAATGAGAGACCCGATTATATCATTTTATATTTTGGTTAATATAATATTTCAGGGAAATTCTATCACATTTGTTCAATTTACGTCGCTCATATTTCAGATTGCGTATTGGGCTAAGCGGCATCTCAAAGCGCAAGAAATCGAGCGTAAAATGCCGTATTAAACTTCTAGGATAAGGCAAACAGAGACCCGGTTATATCATTTTATATTACGGTTAATATAAGAATTGAGCGTAATTCTATCACATTTGTTCAATTTACGTCGCTCCTATTTCAGATAGCGTATTGGGCTAAGCGGCATCTCAAAGCGCATGAAATGGCGAGTAAAATGCACTATTAAACTTCTAGGGTAGGGCAAACAGAGACCCGATTAGATCATTTTATACAATGGTTAATTTAAGAATTCAGCGAAATTCTATAACATTTGTTCAATTTACGTCGCTCCTATTTCAGATAGCGTACTGGGCTAGGCGGCATCTTAAAGCGCGTGGGGTGGCAAGTACAATGCACTATTAAACTTCTATGATACGGCAATCAGAGATCCGATTAGATCATTTTATATTTTGGTTAATATAAGAATTAGCGAATTTCTATCACATTTGTTCAATTTACGTCGCTCCTATTTCAGATAGCGTATTGGGCTAAGCGGCATCCCAAAGCGCATGAAATGGCGAGTAAAATGCACTATTAAACTTCTAGGGTAAGGCAAACAGCGACCCGATTAGATCATTTTATATTACGGTTAATATAAGAATTCAGCGTAATTTTATCAGATTTGTTCAACTTACGTCGCTCCTATTTCAGATAGCGTACCGGGCTGGTCGGCATCTTCAAGCGCCTGAAATGACGCGTAAAATGCACTATTAAACTTCTAGGGTAGGGCAAACAGAGACCCGATTAGATCAGTTTATATTATGGTTAATTTAAGAATTCAGCGAAATTCTATGACATTTGTTCAATTTACGTCGCTCCTATTTCAGATAGCGTACTGGGCTAGGCGGCATCTTAAAGCGCCTGGAATGACGAGTGAAATGCACTATTAAACTTCTGGGGTAGGGCGAACTGAGACCCGATTAGATCATTTTACATTAAGGTTAATATAAGAATTCAGCGAAATTCTATCACATTTGTTCAATTTACGTCGCTCATATTTCAGATAGCGTATTTGGCTTGGTGGCATCTTAAAGCGCGTGGAATGACGAGTGAAATGCACTATTAAACTTCTACGGCATGGCAAAGTGAGACCCGATTAGATCATTTTATATTATGGTTAATTTAAGAATTCAGCGAAATTCTATCACAGTTGTTCAATATACGTCGCTCGTATTTCAGATAGCGTATTGGGCTAAGCGGCATCTTAAAGCGCGTGGAATGCAAGTAAAATGCACTATTAAACTTCTATGATAGGTCAATCAGAGACCCGATTAGATCATTTTATATTTTGGTTAATATAAGTATTCAGCGAAATTCTATCACATTTGTTCAATTTACGTCGCTCCTATTTCAGATAGCGTACTGGGCTAGGCGGCATCTTAAAGCGCGTGTAATGGCGAGTAAAATGGACTATTAAACATCTATGATAGGGCAATCAGAGACCCGATTAAATCATTTTATATTTTGGTAAATATAAGAACTCAGCGAAATTCTATCACATTTGTTCAATTTACGTCGCTCCTATTTCAGATAGCGTATTGGGCTAAGCGGCATCTTAAAGCGCGTCGAATGGCGAGTAAAATGCACTATTAAACTCCTCGGGTAGGGCAAACAGAGACCCGATTAGATCATTTTATATTTTGGTTAATATAAGAATTCAGCGTAATTCTATCACATTTGTTCAACTTACGTCACTTCCTATGTCAGATAGCGTACTGGGCTAGGAGGCACCTTAAAGCGCGTGGAAGGGCGAATAAAATGCACTACTAAGCTTCTATAATAGGGCAATGAGAGACCCGATTATATCATTTTATATTTTGGTTAATATAAGATTTCAGGGAAATTCTATCACATTTGTTCAATTTACGTCGCTCCTATTTCAGATAGCGTATTGGGCTACGCGGCATCTCAAAGCGCATGAAATCGAGAGTAAAATGCCCAATTAAACTTCTAGGATAAGGCAATCAGAGACCCGATTATATCATTTTATATTACGGTTAATATAAGAATTCAGCGTAATTCTATCACATTTGTTCAATTTACGTCGCTCCTATTTCAGATAGCGTATTGGGCTAAGCGGCATCTCAAAGCGCATGAAATGGCGAGTAAAATGCACTATTAAGCTTCTATGATAGGGCAATCAGAGAGCCGATTAGATAATTTTATATTTTGGTTAATATAAGAATTCAGCGAAATTCTATCACATTTGTTCAATTTACGTCGCTCCTATTTCAGATAGCGTATTGGGCTAAGCGGCATCTCAAAGCGCAAGAAATGCCGAGTAAAATACACTATTAAACTTCTAGGGTAGGGCCAACAGAGACCCGATTAGATCATTTTATATTATGGTTAATTTAAGCATTCAGCGAAATTCTATCACATTTGTTCAATTTACGTCGCTCGTATTTCAGCTAGCGTATTGGGCTAAGCGGCATCTCAAAGCGAATGAAATCGAGAGTAAAATGCCCAATTAAACTTCTAGGATAAGGCAATCAGAGACCCGATTAGATCATTTTATATTTTGGTTAATATAAGAATTCAGCGAAATTCTATCACATTTGGTCAGTTTACGTCGCTCCTATTTCAGTTAGCGTATTGGGCTAAGCGGCATTTCAAAGCGCATGAAATGGCGGGTAAAATGTACTATTAAACTTCTAGGGTAGAGCAAACAGAGACCCGATTAGATCATTTTATATTATGGTTAATTTAAGAATTCAGCAAAATTCTATCACATTTGTTCAATTTACACCGCTCCTATTTCAGATAGCGTATTGGGCTAAGCGGCATCTCAAAGCGCATTAAATGTCGAGTAAGATGCACTATTAAGCTTCTAGGGTAGGGCGAACAGAGACCCGATTAGATCATTTTACATTAAGGTTAATATAAGAATTCAGGGAAATTCTATCACATTTGTTCAATTTACGTCGCTCCTATTTCAGATAGCGTATTGGGTTAAGCGGCATCTCAAAGCGCATGAAATGGAGAGTAAAATGCACTATTAAACTTCTAGGGTAGGGCAAACAGAGACCCGATTAGATCATTTTATATTATGGTTAATTTAAGAATTCAGCAAGATTCTATCGCATTTGTTCAATTTACGTCGCTCCTATTCCAGATAGCGTACTGTGCTAGGCGGCATCTTAAAGCGCGTGGAATGGCGAGCAAAATGCACTATTAAACTTCTATGATAGGGCAATCAGAGACCCGATTAGATCATTTAATATTTTGGTTAATATAAGAATTCAGCGTAATTCTATCACATTTGTTCAACTTATGTCGCTCCTATTTCAGATAGCGTACTGGTCTCGGCGGCACCTTAAAGCGGGTGGAAGGCCGAGTAAAATGCCCTACTAAACTTCTATGATAGGGCAAGCAGAGACCCGACGAGATCATTTTATACTTTGTTTAAAATATGATTTCAGGGAAATTCTATCACATTTGTTCAATTTACGTTGCTCCTATTCCAGATACCGTATTGGGCTAAGCGTCATCTCAAAGGGCATGAAATGGCGAATAAAATGCACTATTAAACGTCTAGGATAAGGCAAACAGAGACCCGATTAGATCATTTTATATTATGGTTAATTTAAGAATTCAGCAAGATTCTATCGCATTTGTTCAATTTACGTCGCTCCTATTCCAGATAGCGTACTGGGCTAGGCGGCATCTTAAAGCGCGTGGAATGGCGAGCAAAATGCACTATTAAACCTCTAGGGTAGGGCGAACAGAGACCCGATTAGATCATTTTACATTAAGGTTAATATAAGAAATCAGGGAAGTTCCTTCACATTTGTTCAATGTACGTCGCTCCTATTTCAGATAGCGTATTGGGCTAAGCGGCATCTCAAAGCGCAAGAAATGCCGAGTAAAATGCACTATTAAACTTCTAGGGTAGGGCAAACAGAGACCCGATTAGATCAGTTTATATTGTGGTTAATTTAAGAATTCAGGGAAATTCTATGACATTTGTTCAATTTACGTCGCTCCTATTTCAGATAGCGTACTGGGCTAGGCGGCATCTTAAAGCGCGTGGAATCTCAAGTAAAATGCACTATTAAACTTCTATGATAGGGCAATCAGAGACCCGATTCGATCATTTTATATTTTGGTTAATATAAGAATTCAGCGAAATTCTATCACATTTGTTGAATTTACACCGCTCCTATTTCAGATAGCGTATTGGGCTAAGCGGAATCTCAAAGCGCATGAAATGTCGAGTAAGATGCACTATTAAGCTTCTAGGGTAGGGCGAACAGAGACCCGATTAGATCATTTTACATTAAGGTTAATATAAGAATTCAGGGAAATTCTATCACATTTGTTCAATTTACGTCGCTCCTATTTCAGATAGCGTATTGGGTTAAGCGGCATCTCAAAGCGCATGAAATGGCGAGTAATATGCACTATTAAAGTTCTAGGATAAGGCAAACAGAGACCCGATTAGATCATTTTATATTATGGTTAATTTAAGAATTCAGCAAGATTCTATCGCATTTGTTCAATTTACGTCGCTCCTATTTCAGATAGCGTATTGGGTTAAGCGGCATCTCAAAGCGCATGAAATGGCGAGTAATATGCAATATTAAAGTTCTAGGATAAGGCAAACAGAGACCCGATTAGATCATTTTATATTATGGTTAATTTAAGAATTCAGCAAGATTCTATCGCATTTGTTCAATTTACGTCGCTCCTATTCCAGATAGCGTACTGGGCTAGGCGGCATCTTAAAGCGCGTGGAATGGCGAGTAAAATGCACTATTAAACTTCTAGGGTAGGGCGAACAGAGACCCGATTAGATCATTTTACATTAAGGTTAATATAAGAAATCAGGGAAGTTCCTTCACATTTGTTCAATGTACGTCGCTCCTATTTCAGATAGCGTATTGGGCTAGGCGGCATCTTAAAGCGCGTGGAATGGCCAGTAAAATGGACTATTAAACTTCTATGATAGGGCAATCAGAGACCCGATTAGATCATTTTATATTTTGGTAAATATAAGAATTCAGCGTAATTCTATCACATTTGTTCAACTTACGTCACTTCCTATGTCAGATAGCGTATTGGGCTAAGCGGCATCTCAAAGCGCATGAAATGTCGAGTAAGATGCACTATTAAGCTTCTAGGGTAGGGCAAACAGAGACCCGATTAGATCATTCTATATTACGGTTAATATAAGAATTCTGCGAAATTATATCACATTTGTTCACTTTACGTCGCTCATATTTCAGATAGCGTACCGGGCTGGTCGGCATCTTAAAGCGCATGAAATGACGAGTAAAATGCACTATTAAACTTCTAGGGTAGGGCAAACAGAGACCCGATTAGATCATTTTATATTATGGTTAATTTAAGAATTCAGCGAAATTCTATCACATTTGTTCAATTTACGTCGCTCCTATTTCAGATAGCGTATTGGGCTACTCGGCATCTCAAAGCGCATGAAATGACGAGTAAAATGCACTATTAAACTTCTAGACTAGGGCAAACAGAGACCCGATTAGATCATTTTATATTACGGTTAATATAAGAATTCAGCGTAATTCTATCACAGTTGTTCAATTTACGTCGCTCCTATTTCAGATAGCGTATTGGGCTACGCGGCATCTCAAAGCGCATGAAATGGCGAGCAAAATGCACTATTAAACTTCTAGGATAAGGCAAACAGAGACCCGATTAGATCATTTTATATTACGGTTAATATAAGAATTCAGCGTAATTCTATCACATTTGTTCAATTTACGTCGCTCCTATTTCAGATAGCGTATTGGGCTAAGCGGCATCTCAAAGCACATGAAATCGCGAGTAAAATGCACTATTAAACTTCTATGATAGGGCAATTAGAGACCCGATTAGATCATTTTATATTTTGGTTAATATAAGAATTCAGCGAAATTCTATCACATTTGTTCAATTTACGTCGCTCCTATTTCAGATAGCGTACTGGGCTAAGCGGTATCTCAAAGCGCATGAAATGGCGAATAAAATGCACTATTAAACTTCTAGGGCAGGGCAAAGAGAGACCCGATTAGATCATTTTATATTATGGTTAATTTAAGAATTCAGCAAAATTCTATCACATTTGTTCAATTCACGTCGTTCCTATTTCAGATAGCGTACTGGGCTAGGCGGTATCTTAAAGCGCGTGGAATGGCGAGTCAAATGCACTATTAAACTTCTATGGTAGGGCAATCAGAGACCCGATTATATCATTTTATATTTTGTTTAATATAAGATTTCAGGGAAATTCTATCACATTTGTTCAATTTACGTCGCTCCTATTTCAGATAGCGTATTGGGCTACGCGGCATCTCAAAGCGAATGAAATGGCGAGTAATATGCACTATTAAAGTTCTAGGATAAGGCAAACAGAGACCCGATTAGATCATTTTATATTACGGTTAATATATGAATTCAGCGTAATTCTATCACATTTGTTCAACTTACGTCGCTCCTATTTCAGATAGCGTACAGAGCTAGGCGGCATCTTAAAGCGCGTGGAATGGCGAGTAAAATGCACTATTAAACTTCTATGGTAGGGCAATCAGACACCAGATTAGATCATTTTATATTCTTTTTAGTATAAGAATTCAGCGAAATTCTATCACATTTCTTCAATTTACGTCGCTCCTATTTCAGATAGCGTATTGGGCTAGGCGGCATCTTAAAGCGCGTGGAATGGCCAGTAAAATGGACTATTAAACTTCTATGATAGGGCAATCAGAGACCCGATTAGATCATTTTATATTTTGGTAAATATAAGAATTCAGCGTAATTCTATCACATTTGTTCAACTTACGTCACTTCCTATGTCAGATAGCGTATTGGGCTAAGCGGCATCTCAAAGCGCATGAAATGTCGAGTAAGATGCACTATTAAGCTTCTAGGGTAGGGCAAACAGAGACCCGATTAGATCATTCTATATTACGGTTAATATAAGAATTCTGCGAAATTATATCACATTTGTTCACTTTACGTCGCTCATATTTCAGATAGCGTACCGGGCTGGTCGGCATCTTAATGCGCATGAAATGACGAGTAAAATGCACTATTAAACTTCTAGGGTAGGGCAAACAGAGACCCGATTAGATCATTTTATATTACGGTTAATATAAGAATTCAGCGTAATTCTATCACAGTTGTTCAATTTACGTCGCTCCTATTTCAGATAGCGTATTGGGCTACGCGGCATCTCAAAGCGCATGAAATGGCGAGCAAAATGCACTATTAAACTTCTAGGATAAGGCAAACAGAGACCCGATTAGATCATTTTATATTACGGTTAATATAAGAATTCAGCGTAATTCTATCACATTTGTTCAATTTACGTCGCTCCTATTTCAGATAGCGTATTGGGCTAAGCGGCATCTCAAAGCACATGAAATCGCGAGTAAAATGCACTATTAAACTTCTATGATAGGGCAATCAGAGACCCGATTAGATCATTTTACATTATGGTTAATAAAAGAATTCAGCGAAATTCTATCACGTTTGTTCAATTTACATCGCTCCTATTTCAGGTAGCGTATTGGGATAAGCGGCATCTCAAAGCGCATGAAATGACGAGTAAAATGCACTATTAAATTTCTAGACTAGGGCAAACAGAGACCCGATTAGATCATTTTATATTACGGTTAATATAAGAATTCAGCGTAATTCTATCACACTTGTTCACTTTACGTCGTTCATATTTCAGATAGCGTACCGGGCTGGTCAGCATCTTAAAGCGCATGAAGTGACGAGTAAAATGCACTAGTAAACGTCGAGGGTAGGGCAAACAGAGACCCGATTAGATCATTTTATATTTTGGTTAATATAAGAATTCAGCGAAATTCTATCACAATTGTTCAATTTACGTCGCTCCTATTTCAGATAGCGTATTGGGCTACGCGGCATCTCAAAGCGCATGAAATGGCGAGCAATATGCACTATTAAACTTCTAGGGTAAGGCAAACAGAGACCCGATTAGATCATTTTATATTACGGTTAATATAAGAATTCAGCGAAATTATATCACATTTGTTCACTTTACGTCGTTCATATTTCAGATAGCGTACCGGGCTGGACAGCATCTTAAAGCGCATGAAATGACGAGTAAAATGCACTATTAAACTTCTAGGGTAGGGCAAACAGAGACCCGATTAGATCATTTTATATTATGGTTAATTTAAGAATTCAGCGAAATTCTATCACATTTGTTCAACTTACGTCGCTCCTATTTCAGATAGCGTACAGAGCTAGGCGGCATCTTAAAGCGCGTGTAATGGCGAGGAAAATGCACTACTAAACTTCTATGATAGGGCAATCAGAGACCCGATTAGATCATTTTATATTACGGTTAATATAAGAATTCAGCGTAATTATATCACATTTGTTCACTTTCCGTCGCTCATATTTCAGATAGCGTACCGGGCTGGTCGGCATCTTAAAGCGCATGAAATGACGAGTAAAATGCACTATTAAACTTCTAGGGTAAGGCAAACAGAGACTCGATTGCGATCATTTTATATTACGGTTAATATAAGAATGCAGCGTAATTCTATCAGATTTGTTCAATTTACGTCGCTCCTATTTCAGATAGCGTATTGGGCTATGCGGCATCTCAAAGCGCATGAAATGGCGAGCAAAATGCACTATTAAACTTCTAGGGTAAGGCAAACAGAGACGCGATTAGATCATTTTATATTACGATTAATATAAGAATTCAGCGAATATCTATCACATTTGTTCAATTTACGTCGCTCCTATTTCAGATAGCGTATTGGGCTACGCGGCATCTCAAAGCGCATGAAATGGCGAGCAAAATGCACTATTAAACTTCTACGGTAAGGCAAACAGAGACCCGATTAGATCATTTTATATTACGGTTAATATAAGAATTCAGCGAAATTATATCACATTTGTTCACTTTACGTCGCTCATATTTCAGATAGCGTACCGGGCTGGTCGGCATCTTAAAGCGCATGAAATGACGAGTAAAATGCACTATTAAACTTCTAGGGTAAGGCAAACAGAGACTCGATTGCGATCATTTTATATTACGGTTAATATAAGAATTCAGCGTAATTCTATCAGATTTGTTCAATTTACGTCGCTCCTATTTCAGATAGCGTATTGGGCTAAGCGGCCCCTCAAAGCGCATGAAATGGCGAGTAAAATGCACTATTAAACTTCTAGGGTAGGGCAAACAGAGACCCGATTAGATCATTTTATATTATGGTTAATTTAAGAATTCAGCAAAATTCTATCACATTTGTTCAATTTACGTCGCTCTTATTTCAAATAACGTACTGGGCTAGGCGGCATCTTAAACGCGTGGAAAGGCGAGTAAAGTGCACTATTAACCTTCTATGATAGGGCAATCAGAGACCCGATTAGATCATTTTATATTTTGGTTAATATAAGAATTCAGCGAAATTCTATCACATTTGTTCAATTTACGTCGCTCCAATTTCAGATAGCGTACTGGGCTGGTCGCCATCTCAAAGCAAGTGGAATGGCAAGGAAAATGCGCTATTAAGCTTCTATGATAGGGCAATCAGAGACCCGATTAGATAATTTTATATTTTGGTTAATATAAGAATTCAGCGAAATTCTACCACATTTGTTCAATTTACGTCGCTCCTATTTCAGATAGCTTATTGGGCTAAGCGGCATCTCAAATCGCATGAAATGGCGAGTAAAACGCACTATTACACTTCTATGGTAGGGCAATCAGAGACCCGATCAGATCATTTTATATTTTCGTTAATATAAGAATTCAGCGAAATTCTATCACATTTGTTCAATTTACGTCGCTCCTATTACAGTTAGCGTATTGGACTAAGCGGCATCTCAAAGCGAATGAAATGGCGAGTAATATGCACTATTAAAGTACTAGGATAAGGCAAACAGAGACCCGATTAGATCATTTTACATTATGGTTAATAAAAGAATTCAGCGAAATTCTATCACATTTGTTCAATTTACGTCGCTCCAATTTCAGATAGCGTACTGGGCTGGGCTTCATCTTAAGGCGCGTGGAATGGCGAGTAAAATGCACTATTAAACTTCAATGATAGGGCAATCAGAGACCCGATTAGATCAGTTTATATTTTGGTAAATATAAGAATACAGCGAAATTCTATCACATTTGTTCAATTTACGTCGCTCCTATTTCAGATAGCGTATTGGTCTAAGCGGCAACTCAAAGCACATGAAATCGCGAGTAAAGTGCACTATTAAACTTCTGTGATAGGGCAATTAGAGACCCGATTAGATCATTTTATATTATGGTTAATTTAAGAATTCAGCAAAATTGTATCACAATTGTTCAATTCACGTCGTTCCTATTTCAGATAGCGTACTGGGCTAGGCGGTATCTTAAAGCGCGTGGAATGGCGAGTCAAATGCACTATTAAACTTCTATGATAGGGCAATCAGAGACCCGATTAGATCATTTTATATTTTGGTTAATATAAGAATTCAGCGAAATTCTATCACATTTGGTCAATTTACGTCGCTCCTATTTCAGATAGCGTATTATGCTAAGCGGCATCTCAAAGCGCATGAAATGGCGAGTAAAATATACTACTAAACTTCTAGGTTAGGGCAAACAGAGACCCGATTAGATCATTTTACATTATTGTTAATAAAAGAATTCAGCGAAATTCTATCAGATTTGTTCAATTTACGTCGCTCCCATTTCAGATAGGCTACCGGGCTAGGCGGCATCTTGAAGCGTGTGGAATGGCGAATAAAATGCACTATTAAACTTCTATGATAGGGCAATCAGAGACACGATTAGATCATTTTATATTTTGGTTAATATAAGAATTCAGCGAAATTCTATCACATTTGGTCAATTTACGTCGCTCCTATTTCAGATAGCGTATTATGCTAAGCGGCATCTCAAAGCGCATGAAATGGCGAGTAAAATATACTACTAAACTTCTAGGTTAGGGCAAACAGAGACCCGATTAGATCATTTTATATTATGGTCAATTTAAGAATTCAGCAAAATTCTATCACATTTGTTCAATTTACGTCGCTCCAATTTCAGATAGCGTACTGGGCTGGTCGGCACCTTAAAGCAAGTGGAATGGCAAGTAAAATGCACTATTAAGCTTCTATGATAGGGCAATCAGAGACCCGATTAGATAATTTTATATTTTGGTTAATATAAGAATTCAGCGAAATTCTACCACATTTGTTCAATTTACGTCGCTCCTATTTCAGATAGCTTATTGGGCTAAGCGGCATCTGAAATCGCATGAAATGGCGAGTAATATGCACTATTAAAGTTCTAGGATAAGGCAAACAGAGACCCGATTAGATCATTTTACATTATGGTTAATAAAAGAATTCAGCGAAATCCTATCACATTTGTTCAATTTACGTCGCTCCTATTTCAGATAGCGTACTGCGCTAAGCGGCATCTCAAAGCGCATGAAATGGCGAGTAAAATGCACTATTAAACTTCTAGGGTAGGGCAAAGAGAGTCCCGATTAGGTCATTTCATATTATGGTTAATTTAAGAATTCAGCAAAATTCTATCACATTTGTTCAATTTACGTCGCTCCAATTTCAGCTAGGGTACTGGGCTGGGCTTCATCTTAAGGCGCGTGGAATGGCGAGTAAAATGCACTATTAAACTTCAATGATAGGGCAATCAGAGACCCGATTAGATCAGTTTATATTTTGGTAAATATAAGAATACAGCGAAATTCTATCACATTTGTTCAATTTACGTCGCTCCTATTTCAGATAGCGTATTGGTCTAAGCGGCAACTCAAAGCACATGAAATCGCGAGTAAAGTGCACTATTAAACTTCTGTGATAGGGCAATTAGAGACCCGATTAGATCATTTTATATTATGGTTAATTTAAGAATTCAGCAAAATTGTATCACAATTGTTCAATTCACGTCGTTCCTATTTCAGATAGCGTACTGGGCTAGGCGGTATCTTAAAGCGCGTGGAATGGCGAGTCAAATGCACTATTAAACTTCTATGATAGGGCAATCAGAGACCCGATTAGATCATTTTATATTTTGGTTAATATAAGAATTCAGCGAAATTCTATCACATTTGGTCAATTTACGTCGCTCCTATTTCAGATAGCGTATTATGCTAAGCGGCATCTCAAAGCGCATGAAATGGCGAGTAAAATATACTACTAAACTTCTAGGTTAGGGCAAACAGAGACCCGATTAGATCATTTTACATTATTGTTAATAAAAGAATTCAGCGAAATTCTATCAGATTTGTTCAATTTACGTCGCTCCCATTTCAGATAGGCTACCGGGCTAGGCGGCACCTTGAAGCGTGTGGAATGGCGAATAAAATGCACTATTAAACTTCTATGATAGGGCAATCAGAGACACGATTAGATCATTTTATATTTTGGTTAATATAAGAATTCAGCGAAATTCTATCACATTTGGTCAATTTACGTCGCTCCTATTTCAGATAGCGTATTATGCTAAGCGGCATCTCAAAGCGCATGAAATGGCGAGTAAAATATACTACTAAACTTCTAGGTTAGGGCAAACAGAGGCCCGATTAGATCATTTTATATTATGGTCAATTTAAGAATTCAGCAAAATTCTATCACATTTGTTCAATTTACGTCGCTCCAATTTCAGATAGCGTACTGGGCTGGTCGGCACCTTAAAGCAAGTGGAATGGCAAGTAAAATGCACTATTAAGCTTCTATGATAGGGCAATCAGAGACCCGATTAGATAATTTTATATTTTGGTTAATATAAGAATTCAGCGAAATTCTACCACATTTGTTCAATTTACGTCGCTCCTATTTCAGATAGCTTATTGGGCTAAGCGGCATCTCAAATCGCATGAAATGGCGAGTAATATGCACTATTAAAGTTCTAGGATAAGGCAAACAGAGACCCGATTAGATCATTTTACATTATGGTTAATAAAAGAATTCAGCGAAATCCTATCACATTTGTTCAATTTACGTCGCTCCTATTTCAGATAGCGTACTGCGCTAAGCGGCATCTCAAAGCGCGTGAAATGGCGAGTAAAATGCACTATTAAACTTCTAGGGTAGGGCAAAGAGAGTCCCGATTAGGTCATTTCATATTATGGTTAATTTAAGAATTCAGCAAAATTCTATCACATTTGTTCAATTTACGTCGCTCCAATTTCAGCTAGGGTACTGGGCTAGGCGGCATCTTAAAGCGTGTGGAATGGCGAGTACAATGCACTATTAAACTTCTATGATAGGGCAATCAGAGACCCGATTAGATCATTTTATATTTTGGTTAATATAAGTATTCAGCGAAATTCTATCAGATTTGTTCAATTTACGTCGCTCCTATTTCAGATAGCGTATTGGGCTAAGCGGCATCTTAAAGCGCGTCGAATGGCGAGTAAAATGCACTATTAAACTTCTCGGGTAAGGCAAACAGAGACCCGATTAGATCATTTTATATTTTGATTAATATAAGAATTCAGCGTAATTCCATCACATTTGTTCAGCTTACGTCGCTCCTATGTCAGATAGCGTACTGGGCTAGGAGGCATCTTAAAGCGCGTGGAAGGGCGAGTAAAATGCACTACTAAACTTCTATAATAGGGCAATGAGAGACCCGATTATATCATTTTATATTTTGGTTAATATAATATTTCAGGGAAATTCTATCACATTTGTTCAATTTACGTCGCTCATATTTCAGATTGCGTATTGGGCTAAGCGGCATCTCAAAGCGCAAGAAATCGAGCGTAAAATGCCGTATTAAACTTCTAGGATAAGGCAAACAGAGACCCGGTTATATCATTTTATATTACGGTTAATATAAGAATTGAGCGTAATTCTATCACATTTGTTCAATTTACGTCGCTCCTATTTCAGATAGCGTATTGGGCTAAGCGGCATCTCAAAGCGCATGAAATGGCGAGCAAAATGCACTATTAAACTTCTACGGTAAGGCAAACAGAGACCCGATTAGATCATTTTATATTACGGTTAATATAAGAATTCAGCGAAATTATATCAGATTTGTTCACTTTCCGTCGCTCATATTTCAGATAGCGTACCGGGCTGGTCGGCATCTTAAAGCGCATGAAATGACGAGTAAAATGCACTATTAAACTTCTAGGGTAAGGCAAACAGAGACTCGATTGCGATCATTTTATATTACGGTTAATATAAGAATTCAGCGTAATTCTATCAGATTTGTTCAATTTAAGTCGCTCCTATTTCAGATAGCGTATTGGGCTAAGCGGCCCCTCAAAGCGCATGAAATGGCGAGTAAAATGCACTATTAAACTTCTAGGGTAGGGCAAACAGAGACCCGATTAGATCATTTTATATTATGGTTAATTTAAGAATTCAGCAAAATTCTATCACATTTGTTCAATTTACGTCGCTCCTATTTCAAATAACGTACTGGGCTAGGCGGCATCTTAAACGCGTGGAAAGGCGAGTAAAGTGCACTATTAACCTTCTATGATAGGGCAATCAGAGACCCGATTAGATCATTTTATATTTTGGTTAATATAAGAATTCAGCGAAATTCTATCACATTTGTTCAATTTACGTCGCTCCAATTTCAGATAGCGTACTGGGCTGGTCGCCATCTTAAAGCAAGTGGAATGGCAAGTAAAATGCACTATTAAGCTTCTATGATAGGGCAATCAGAGACCCGATTAGATAATTTTATATTTTGGTTAATATAAGAATTCAGCGAAATTCTACCACATTTGTTCAATTTACGTCGCTCCTATTTCAGATAGCTTATTGGGCTAAGCGGCATCTCAAATCGCATGAAATGGCGAGTAAAACGCACTATTACACTTCTATGGTAGGGCAATCAGAGACCCGATCAGATCATTTTATATTTTCGTTAATATAAGAATTCAGCGAAATTCTATCACATTTGTTCAATTTACGTCGCTCCTATTACAGTTAGCGTATTGGACTAAGCGGCATCTCAAAGCGAATGAAATGGCGAGTAATATGCACTATTAAAGTTCTAGGATAAGGCAAACAGAGACCCGATTAGATCATTTTACATTATGGTTAATAAAAGAATTCAGCGAAATTCTATCACATTTGTTCAATTTACGTCGCTCCAATTTCAGATAGCGTACTGGGCTGGGCTTCATCTTAAGGCGCGTGGAATGGCGAGTAAAATGCACTATTAAACTTCAATGATAGGGCAATCAGAGACCCGATTAGATCAGTTTATATTTTGGTAAATATAAGAATACAGCGAAATTCTATCACATTTGTTCAATTTACGTCGCTCCTATTTCAGATAGCGTATTGGTCTAAGCGGCAACTCAAAGCACATGAAATCGCGAGTAAAGTGCACTATTAAACTTCTGTGATAGGGCAATTAGAGACCCGATTAGATCATTTTATATTATGGTTAATTTAAGAATTCAGCAAAATTGTATCACAATTGTTCAATTCACGTCGTTCCTATTTCAGATAGCGTACTGGGCTAGGCGGTATCTTAAAGCGCGTGGAATGGCGAGTCAAATGCACTATTAAACTTCTATGATAGGGCAACCAGAGACCCGATTAGATCATTTTATATTTTGTTTAATTTAAGATTTCAGGGAAATTCTATCACATTTGTTCAATTTACGTCGCTCCTATTTCAGATAGCGTATTGGGCTAAGCGGCATCTCAAAGCGCGTCGAATGGCGAGTAAAATGCACTATTAAACTTCTCGGGTAGGACAAACAGAGGCCCGAGTAGATCATTTTATATTTTGGTTAATATAAGAATTCAGCGTAATTCTATCACATTTGTCCAATTTACGTCGTTCCTATTTCAGATAGCGTATTGGGCTAAGCGGCATCTCAAACCGCATGAAATGACGAGTGAAATGCACTATTAAACTTCTACGGTAGGGCGAACAGAGACCCGATCAGATCATTTTACATTAAGGTTAATATAAGAAATCAGGGAAATTCTATCACATTTGTTCAATTTACGTCGCTCCTATTTCAGATAGCGTGTTGGGCTAAGCGGCATCTCAAAGCGAATGAAATGGCGAGTAAAATGCACTGTTAAACTTCTAGGGTAGGGCAAACAGAGACCCGATTACATCGTTTTATATTATGGTTAATTTAAGAATTCAGCAAAATTCTATCACATTTGTTCAATTTACGTCGCTCCAATTTCAGATAGCGTACTGGGCTAGTCGGCATCTTAAAGCTCGTGGAATGGCAAGTAAAATGCACTATTAAACTTCTATGATAGGGCAATCAGAGACCCGATTAGATCATTTTATATTTTGGTTAATATAAGAATTCAGCGAAATTCTATCACATTTGTTCAATTTACGTCGCTCCTATTTCTGATAGCGTACTGCGCTAGGCGGCATCTTAAAGCGCGTGGAATGGCGTGTAAAATGGACTATTAAACTTCTATGATAGGGCAATCAGAGACCCGATTAGATCATTTTATATTTTGGTAAATATAAGAACTCAGCGAAATTCTATCACATTTGTTCAATTTACGTCGCTCCTATTTCAGATAGCGTATTGGGCTAAGCGGCATCTTAAAGCGCGTCGAATGGCGAGTAAAATGAACTATTAAACTTCTCGGGTAGGGCAAACAGAGACCCGATTAGATCATTTTATATTTTGGTTAATATAAGAATTCAGCGTAATTCTATCACATTTGTTCAATTTACATCGCTCGTATTTCAGATAGCGTATTGGGCTAAGCGGCATCTGAAAGCGCATGAAATCGAGAGTAAAATGCCCTATTAAACTTTTAGGATAAGGCAAACAGAGACCCGATTATATCATTTTATATTACGGTTAATATAAGAATTCAGCGTAATTCTATCACATTTGTTCAATTTACGTCGCTCCTATTTCAGATAGCGTATTGGGCTAAGCGGCATCTCAAAGCGCATGAAATGGCGAGTAAAATGCACTATTAAGCTTCTATGATAAGGCAATCAGAGACCCGATTAGATAATTTTATATTTTGGTTAATATAAGAATTCAGCGAAATTCTATCACATTTGTTCAATTTACGTCGCTCCTATTTCAGATAGCGTATTGGGCTAAGCGGCATCTCAAAGCGCAAGAAATGCCGAGTAAAATGCACTATTAAACTTCTAGGGTAGGGCCAACAGAGACCCGATTAGATCAGTTTATATTATGGTTAATTTAAGAATGCAGCGAAATTCTATGACATTTGTTAAATTTACGTCGCTCCTATTTCAGATAGCGTACTGGGCTAGGCGGCATCTTAAAGCGCGTGGAATCTCAAGTAAAATGCACTATTAAACTTCTATGATAGGGCAATCAGAGACCCGATTCGATTATTTTATATTTTGGTTAATATAAGAATTCAGCGAAATTCTATCACATTTGTTCAATTTACACCGCTCCTATGTCAGATAGCGTATTGGGCTAAGCGGAATCTCAAAGCGCATGAAATGTCGAGTAAGATGCACTATTAAGCTTCTAGGGTAGGGCGAACAGAGACCCGATTAGATCATTTTATATTATGGTTAATTTAAGAATTCAGCAAGATTCTATCGCATTTGTTCAATTTACGTCGCTCCTATTCCAGATAGCGTACTGTGCTAGGCGGCATCTTAAAGCGCGTGGAATGGCGAGCAAAATGCACTATTAAACTTCTATGATAGGGCAATCAGAGACCCGATTAGATCATTTAATATTTTGGTTAATATAAGAATTCAGCGTAATTCTATCACATTTGTTCAACTTACGTCGCTCCTATTTCAGATAGCGTACTGGGCTAGGCGGCACCTTAAAGCGGGTGGAATGCAGAGTAAAATGCCCTACTAAACTTCTATGATCGGGCAAGCAGAGACCCGACGAGATCATTTTATACTTTGTTTAATATATGATTTCAGGGAAATTCTATCACATTTGTTCAATTTACGTGGCTCCTATTCCAGATAGCGTATTGGGCTAAGCGGCATCTCAAAGCGCATGAAATGGCGAATAAAATGCACTGTTAAACGTCTAGGCTAGGGCGAACAGACACCCGATTAGATCATTTTAAATTATGGTTCATAAAAGAATTCAGCGAAATTCTATCACACCTGTTCAATTTACATCGCTCCTATTTCAGATAGCGTATTGGGCTAAGCGGCATCTCAAAGCTCATGAAATGACGAGTAAAATGCACTATTAAACTTCTAGGGTAGGGCAAACAGAGACCCGATTAGATCATTTTATATTATGGTTAATTTAAGAATTCAGCGAAATTCTATCACATTTGTTCAATTTACGTCGCTCCTATTTCGGATAGCGTATTGGGCTAAGCGGCATCTTAAAGCGCGTCGAATGGCGAGTAAAATGCACTATTAAACTTCTCGGGTAGGGCAAACAGAGACCCGATTAGATCATTTTATATTTTGGTTAATATAAGAATTCAGCGTAATTCTATCACATTTGTTCAACTTACGTCACTTCCTATGTCAGATAGCGTACTGGGCTAGGAGGCACCTTAAAGCGCGTGGAAGGGCGAATAAAAGCACTATTAAACTTCTATGATAGGGCAATCAGAGACCCGATTAGATCATTTTACATTAAGGTTAATATAAGAATTCAGGAAAATTCTATCACATTTGTTCAATTTACGTCGCTCCTATTTCAGATATCGTATTGGGCTAAGCGGCATCTCAAAGCGCATGAAATGGCGAGCAAAATGCACTAGTAAACTTCTAGGGTAGGGCAAACAGAGACCCGATTAGATCATTTTATATTATGGTTAATTTAAGAATTCAGCAAAATTCTTTCACATTTGTTCAATTTACGTCGCTCCTATTTCAGATAGCGTATTGGGCTAAGCGGCATCTCAAAGCGCATGAAATGGCGAGTAAAATGCACTATTAAACTTCTAGGGTAAGGCAAACAGAGACCCGATTAGATCATTTTACATTAATGTTGAATATAAGAATTCAGCGAAATTCTATCACATTTGTTCAATTTACGTCGCTCCTATTTCAGATAGCGTATTGCGCTAAGCGGTATCTCAAAGCTCATGAAATGACGAGTGAAATGCACTGTTGAACTTCTAGGGTAGGGCGAACAGAGACCCGATTAGATCATTTTACATTAAGGTTAATATAAGAATTCAGGAAAATTCTATCACATTTGTTCAATTTACGTCGCTCCTATTTCAGATAGCGTATTGGGCTAAGCGGCATCTCAAAGCGCATGAAATGGCGAGTAAAATGCACTGTTAAACTTCTAGGGTAGGGCAAACAGAGACCCGATTAGATCATTTTATATTATGGTTAATTTAAGAATTCAGCAAAATTCTTTCACATTTGTTCAATTTACGTCGCTCCTATTTCAGATAGCTTATTGAGCTAAGCGGCATCTCAAAGCGCATGAAATGACGAGTGAAATATACTGTTGAACTTCTAGGGTAGGGCGAACAGAGAGCCGATTAGATCATTTTACATTAAGGTTAATATAAGAATTCAGCGAAATTCTATAACATTTGTACAATTTACGTCGCTCCTATTTCAGATAGCTTATTGGGCTAAGTGGCATCTCGAAGCGCATGAAATTACGAGTGAAATGCACTGTTGAACTTCTAGGGTAGGGCGAACAGAGACCCGATTAGATCATTTTACATTAAGGTTAATATAAGTATTCAGCGATATTCTATAACATTTGTTCAATTTACGTCGCTCCTATTTCAGATAGCGTACTGGGCTAAGCGGCAACTCAAAGCGCATGAAATGGCGAGTAAAATGCCCTATTAAACTTCTAGGATAAGGCAAACAGAGACCCGATTCGATCAATTTATATTACGGTTAATATAAGAATTCAGCGTAATTCTATTACATTTGTTCAATTTACGTCGCTCCTGTTTCAGATAGCGTATTGGGCTAAGCGACGTCTCAAAGCACATGAAATGGCGAACAAAATGCACTATTAAACTTCTAGGCTAGGGCGAAGAGAGACCCGATTAGATCATTTTACATTATGGTTATGAAAGAATTCAGCGAAATTCTATCACATTTGTTCAATTTACGTCGCTCCTATTTCAGATAGCGTACTGGGCTAGGCGGCATCTTAAAGCGCGTGGAATGGCGAGTAAAATGCACTATTAAACTTCTATGATAGGGCAATCAGAGACCCGATTCGATCATTTTATATTTTGGTAAATATAATAATTCAGCGAAATTCTATCACATTTGTTCAATTTACGTCGCTCCTATTTCAGATAGCGTACTGGGCTAGGCGGCATCTTAAAGCGCGTGGAATGGCGAGTAAAATGCACTATTAAACTTCTATGATAGGGCAATCAGAGACCCGATTCGATCATTTTATATTTTGGTAAATATAATAATTCAGCGAAATTCTATCACATTTGTTCAACTTACGTCGCTACTATTTCAGAGAGCGTACTGTGCTAGGCGGCATCTTAAAGCGCGTGGAAGGGCGTGTGAAATGCACTATTAAACTTCTAGGGTAGGGTGAACAGAGACCCGATTAGATCATTTTATATTTTGATTAATATAAGAATTCAGCGAAATTCTATCACATTTGTTCAACTTACGACGCTCCTATTTCAGATAACGTATTGGGCTAAGCGGCATCTCAAAGCGCATGAAATGGTGAGTAAAATGCACTATTAAACTTCTAGGGTAAGGCAAACAGAGACCCGATTAGATCATTTTACATTAATGTTGAATATAAGAATTCAGCGAAATTCTATCACATTTGTTCAACTTACGACGCTCCTATTTCAGATAACGTATTGGGCTAAGCGGCATCTCAAAGCGCATGAAATGGTGAGTAAAATGCACTATTAAACTTCTAGGGTAGGGTAAACAGAGACCCGATTAGACCATTTTATATTATGGTTAATTTAGAATTCAGCAAAATTCTATCACATTTGTTCAATTTACGTCGCTCCTATTTCAGAGAGTGTACTGGGCTAGGCGGCTTCTTAAAGCGCGTGGAATGGCGAGTAAAATGCACTATTAACCTTCTATGATAGGGCAATCAGAGACCCGATTAGATCATTTAATATTTTGGTTAATATAAGAATTCAGCGAAATTCTATCACATTTGTTCAATTTACGTCGCTCCTATTTCAGAGGGCGTACTGGGCTAGGCGGCATCTTAAAGTGCGTGGAATGGCGAATAAAAGCACTATTAAACTTCTATGATAGGGCAATCAGAGACCCGATTCGATCATTTTATATTTTGGTAAATATAATAATTCAGCGAAATTCTATCACACTTCTTCAACTTACGTCGCTACTATTTCAGAGAGTGTACTGGGGTAGGCGGCTTCTTAAAGCGCGTGGAATGGCGAGTAAAATGCACCATTAACCTTCTATGATAGGGCAATCAGAGACCCGATTAGATCATTTAATATTTTGGTTAATATAAGAATTCAGCGAAATTCTATCACATTTGTTCAATTTACGTCGCTCCTATTTCAGATTGCGTATTGCGCTAAGCGGCATCTCAAAGCTCATGAAATGGCGAGTGAAATGCACTATTGAACTTCTAGGGTAGGGCGAACAGAGACCCGATTAGATCATTTTACATTAAGGTTAATATAAGAATTAAGCGTAATTCTGTCACATTTGTTCAACTTACGTCGCTCCTATTTCAGATAGCGTACTGGGCTAGGCGGCATTTTAAAGCGCGTGGAAAGGCGAGTAAAATGCACTACTAAACTTCTATGATCGGGCAATCAGAGACCCGATTAGATCATTTTATATTTTGGTTAATATAAGAATTCAGCGAAATTCTATGACATTTGTTCAATTTACGTCGCTCCTATTTCAGATAGCGTATTGCGCTAAGCGGTATCTCAAAGCCCATGAAATGGCGAGTAAAATGCACTATTAAACTTCTAGGGTAGGGCAAACAGAGACCCGATTAGATCATTTTATATTATGGTTAATTTAAGAATTCAGCAAAATTCTTTCACATTTGTTCAATTTACGTCGCTCCTATTTCAGATAGCTTATTGGGCTAAGCGGCATCTCAAAGCGCGTGAAATTACGAGTGAAATGCACTACTAAACTTCTATGATAGGGCAAACAGAGACCCGATTAGATCATTTTACATTATGGTTAATTTAAGAATTCAGCGAAATTCTATCACATTTGTTCAATTTACGTCGCTCCTATTTCAGATAGCGTACTGGGCTAGGCGGCAACTTAAAGCGCGTGGAATGTCGAGTAAAATGCACTATCAAACTTCTATGATAGGGCAATCAGAGACCCGATTAGATCATTTTATATTTTGGTTAATATAAGAATTCAGCGAAATTCTGTCACATTTGTTCAATTTACGTCGCTCCTATTTCACATAGCGTATTGGGCTATGCGGCATCTTAAAGTGCATGAAATGTCAAGTAAAATGCACTATTAAACTTCTATGCTAGGGCAATCAGAGTCCCGATTAGATCAGTTTATATTTTGGTTAATATAAAAATTCAGCGAAATTCTATCACAATTGTTCAATTTACGTCGCTCCTATTTCAGATAGCGTATTTGGCTAAGCGGCACCTCAAAGCGCATGAGATGCCGAGTAAAATGCACTATTAAACTTCGAGGGTAGGGCAATCAGAGACCCGATTAGATTATTTTATATTATGGTTAATTTAAGAATTCAGCAAAATTCTATCACATTTGTTCAATTTACGTCGTTCCTATTTCAGATAGCATACTGGGCTATGCGGCATCTTAAAGCGCGCGGAATGGCGAGTAAAATGCACTATTAAACTTCTATGATAGGGCAATCAGAGACCCGATTAGATCATTTAATATAATGGTTAATTTAAGAATTCAGCAAAATTCTATTACATTTGGTCAATTTACGTCGCTCCTATTTCAGATAGCTTATTGGGCTAAGCGGCATCTCAAACCGCATGAAATGACGAGTGAAATGCACTATTAAACTTCTAGGGTAGGGCGAACAAAGACCCGATTAGATCATTTTACATTAAGGTTAATATAAGAATTCAGCGAAATTCTATCACATTTGTTCAACTTACGACGCTCCTATTTCAGATAACGTATTGGGCTAAGCGGCATCTCAAAGCGCATGAAATGGTGAGTAAAATGCACTATTAAACTTCTAGGGTAAGGCAAACAGAGACCCGATTAGATCATTTTACATTAATGTTGAATATAAGAATTCAGCGAAATTCTATCACATTTGTTCAACTTACGACGCTCCTATTTCAGATAACGTATTGGGCTAAGCGGCATCTCAAAGCGCATGAAATGGTGAGTAAAATGCACTATTAAACTTCTAGGGTAGGGTAAACAGAGACCCGATTAGACCATTTTATATTATGGTTAATTTAGAATTCAGCAAAATTCTATCACATTTGTTCAATTTACGTCGCTCCTATTTCAGAGAGTGTACTGGGCTAGGCGGCTTCTTAAAGCGCGTGGAATGGCGAGTAAAATGCACTATTAACCTTCTATGATAGGGCAATCAGAGACCCGATTAGATCATTTAATATTTTGGTTAATATAAGAATTCAGCGAAATTCTATCACATTTGTTCAATTTACGTCGCTCCTATTTCAGAGGGCGTACTGGGCTAGGCGGCATCTTAAAGTGCGTGGAATGGCGAATAAAAGCACTATTAAACTTCTATGATAGGGCAATCAGAGACCCGATTCGATCATTTTATATTTTGGTAAATATAATAATTCAGCGAAATTCTATCACACTTCTTCAACTTACGTCGCTACTATTTCAGAGAGTGTACTGGGGTAGGCGGCTTCTTAAAGCGCGTGGAATGGCGAGTAAAATGCACCATTAACCTTCTATGATAGGGCAATCAGAGACCCGATTAGATCATTTAATATTTTGGTTAATATAAGAATTCAGCGAAATTCTATCACATTTGTTCAATTTACGTCGCTCCTATTTCAGATTGCGTATTGCGCTAAGCGGCATCTCAAAGCTCATGAAATGGCGAGTGAAATGCACTATTAAACTTCTAGGGTAGGGCGAACAGAGACCCGATTAGATCATTTTACATTAAGGTTAATATAAGAATTAAGCGTAATTCTGTCACATTTGTTCAACTTACGTCGCTCCTATTTCAGATAGCGTACTGGGCTAGGCGGCATTTTAAAGCGCGTGGAAAGGCGAGTAAAATGCACTACTAAACTTCTATGATCGGGCAATCAGAGACCCGATTAGATCATTTTATATTTTGGTTAATATAAGAATTCAGCGAAATTCTATGACATTTGTTCAATTTACGTCGCTCCTATTTCAGATAGCGTATTGCGCTAAGCGGTATCTCAAAGCCCATGAAATGGCGAGTAAAATGCACTATTAAACTTCTAGGGTAGGGCAAACAGAGACCCGATTAGATCATTTTATATTATGGTTAATTTAAGAATTCAGCAAAATTCTTTCACATTTGTTCAATTTACGTCGCTCCTATTTCAGATAGCTTATTGGGCTAAGCGGCATCTCAAAGCGCATGAAATGACGAGTGAAATGCACTACTAAACTTCTATGATAGGGCAAACAGAGACCCGATTAGATCATTTTACATTATGGTTAATTTAAGAATTCAGCGAAATTCTATCACATTTGTTCAATTTACGTCGCTCCTATTTCAGATAGCGTACTGGGCTAGGCGGCAACTTAAAGCGCGTGGAATGTCGAGTAAAATGCACTATCAAACTTCTATGATAGGGCAATCAGAGACCCGATTAGATCATTTTATGTTTTGGTTAATATAAGAATTCAGCGAAATTCTGTCACATTTGTTCAATTTACGTCGCTCCTATTTCACATAGCGTATTGGGCTATGCGGCATCTTAAAGTGCATGAAATGTCAAGTAAAATGCACTATTAAACTTCTATGCTAGGGCAATCAGAGTCCCGATTAGATCAGTTTATATTTTGGTTAATATAAAAATTCAGCGAAATTCTATCACAATTGTTCAATTTACGTCGCTCCTATTTCAGATAGCGTATTTGGCTAAGCGGCACCTCAAAGCGCATGAGATGCCGAGTAAAATGCACTATTAAACTTCGAGGGTAGGGCAATCAGAGACCCGATTAGATTATTTTATATTATGGTTAATTTAAGAATTCAGCAAAATTCTATCACATTTGTTCAATTTACGTCGTTCCTATTTCAGATAGCATACTGGGCTATGCGGCATCTTAAAGCGCGCGGAATGGCGAGTAAAATGCACTATTAAACTTCTATGATAGGGCAATCAGAGACCCGATTAGATCATTTAATATAATGGTTAATTTAAGAATTCAGCAAAATTCTATTACATTTGGTCAATTTACGTCGCTCCTATTTCAGATAGCTTATTGGGCTAAGCGGCATCTCAAACCGCATGAAATGACGAGTGAAATGCACTATTAAACTTCTAGGGTAGGGCGAACAAAGACCCGATTAGATCATTTTACATTAAGGTTAATATAAGAATTCAGCGAAATTCTATCACATTTGTTCAATTTACGTCGCTCCTATTTCAGATAGCGTACTGGGCTAGGCGGCAACTTAAAGCGCGTGGAATGTCGAGTAAAATGCACTATCAAACTTCTATGATAGGGCAATCAGAGACCCGATTAGATCATTTAATATTTTGGTTAATATAAGAATTCAGCGAAATTCTATCACATTTGTTCAATTTACGTCGCTCCTATTTCAGATAGCGTATTGGGCTAAGCGGCATCTCAAAGCGCATGAAATGGCGAGTAAAATGCACTAGTAAACTTCTAGGGTAGGGCAAACAGAGACCCGATTAGATCATTTTATGTTATGGTTAATTTAAGAATTCAGCAAAATTCTTTCACATTTGTTCAATTTACGTCGCTCCTATTTCAGATAGCGTTCTGGGCTAGGCGGCATCTTAAAACGCGTGGAATGGCGAGTAAAATTAACTATTAAACTTCTATGATAGGGCAATCAGAGACCCGATTAGATCAGTTTATATTTTGGTTAATATAAAAATTCAGCGAAATTCTATCACAATTGTTCAATTTACGTCGCTCCTATTTCAGATAGCGTATTTGGCTAAGCGGCACCTCAAAGCGCATGAGATGCCGAGTAAAATGCACTATTAAACTTCGAGGGTAGGGCAATCAGAGACCCGATTAGATTATTTTATATTATGGTTAATTTAAGAATTCAGCAAAATTCTATCACATTTGTTCAATTTACGTCGTTCCTATTTCAGATAGCATACTGGGCTAGGCGGCATCTTAAAGCGCGCGGAATGGCGAGTAAAATGCACTATTAAACTTCTATGATAGGGCAATCAGAGACCCGATTAGATCATTTTATGTTTTGGTTAATATAAGAATTCAGCGAAATTCTATCACATTTGTTCAATTTACGTCGTTCCTATTTCAGATAGCATACTGGGCTAGGCGGCATCTTAAAGCGCGCGGAATGGCGAGTGAAATGCACTATTAAACTTCTATGATAGGGCAATCAGAGACCCGATTAGATCATTTTATATTACGGTAAATATAAGAATTCAGCGTAATTCTGTCACATTTGTTCAACTTACGTAGCTCCTATTTCAGATAGCGTACTGGGCTAGGCGGCATCTTAAAGCGCGTGGAATGGCGAGTAAAATGCACTATTAAACTTCTATGATAGGGCAATCAGAGACCCGATTAGATCATTTTATGTTTTGGTTAATATAAGAATTCAGCGAAATTCTATCACATTTGTTTAATTTACGTCGCTCCTATTTCAGATAGCGTATTGGGCTAAGCGGCATCTCAAAGCGCATGAAATGGCGAGTAAAATGCACTATTAAACTTCTAGGGTAAGGCAAACAGAGACCCGATTAGATCATTTTATATTACGGTTAATATAAGAATTCAGCGTAATTCTATCACATTTGTTCAACTTACGTTGTTCCTATTTCAGCTAGCGTACTGGGCTAGGCGGCATCTTAAAACGCGAGGAATGGCGAGTAAAATGCACTATTAAACTTCTATGATAGGGCAATCAGAGACCCGTTTAGGTCATTTTATATTTTGATTAATATAAGAATTCACCGAAATTCTATCACATTTGTTCAATTTACGTCGCTCCTACTTCAGACAGCTTATTGGGCTAAGCGGCATCTCAAAGCGCATGAAATGACGAGTGAAATGCACTAATAAACTTCTAGGGTAGGCCGAACAAAGACACGATTAGATCATTTTAGATTAAGTTTAATATAAGGATTCAGCGAAATTCTATCACATTTGTTCAATTTACGTCGCTCCTATTTCAGATAGCGTATTGGGCTTAGCGGCATCCCAAAGCTCAAGAAATGGCGAGTAAAATGCACTATAAAACTTCTAGGGTAGGGCAAACAGAGACCCGATTAGATCATTTTATATTATGGTTAATTTAAGAATTCAGTGAAATTCTACCACTTTTGTTCAATTTACGTCGCTCCTATTTCAGATAGCGTATTGTGCTAAGCGGCATCTCAAAGCGCATGAAATGGCGAGTACAATGCACTGTTACACTTCTGGGGTAAGGCAAACAGAGACCCGATTAGATCATTTTAACTTATGGTTAATTTAAGAATTCAGCGAAATTCTATCACATTTGTTCAATTTACGTCGCTCCTATTTCAGATAGCGCATTGGGCTAAGCGGCATCTCAAAGCGCATGAAATGGCGAGTAAAATGCACTATTAAACTTCTAGGGTAAGGCAAACAGAGACCCAATTAGATCATTTTATATTTTGGTTAATATAATAATTCAGCGAAATTCTATCACATTTGTTCAATTTACGTCGCTCCTATTTCAGATAGCGTATTGGGCTAAGGGGCATCTCAACGCGCATGATATGGCGAGTAAAATGCACTATTAAACTTCTAGGGTAAGGCAAACAGAGACCCAATTAGATCATTTTATATTTTGGTTAATATAATAATTCAGCGTAATTCTGTCACATTTGTTCAACTTACGTAGCTCCTATTTCAGATAGCGTTCTGGGCTAGGCGGCATCTTAAAGCGCGTGGAATGGCGAGTAAAATGCACTATTAAACTTCTATGATAGGGCAATCAGAGACCCGATTAGATCATTTTATGTTTTGGTTAATATAAGAATTCAGCGAAATTCTATCACATTTGTTTAATTTACGTCGCTCCTATTTCAGATAGCGTATTGGGCTAAGCGGCATCTCAAAGCGCATGATATGGCGAGTAAAATGCACTGTTAAACTTCTAGGGTAGGGCAAACAGAGACCCGATTAGATCATTTTATATTATGGTTAATTTAAGAGTACAGCGAAATTCTATCACATTTGTTCAATTTACGTCGCTCCTATTTCAGATAGCGTATTGGGTTAAGCGGCATCTCAAAGCGCATGAAATGGCGAGTAAAATGCACTATTAAACTTCTAGGGTAAGGCAAACAGAGACCCGATTAGATCATTTTACATTAATGTTGAATATAAGAATTCAGCGAAATTCTATCACATTTGTTCAATTTACGTCGCTCCTATTTCAGATAGCGTATTGCGCTAAGCGGTATCTCAAAGCTCATGAAATGACGAGTGAAATGCACTGTTGAACTTCTAGGGTAGGGCGAACAGAGACCCGATTAGATCATTTTACATTAAGGTTAATATAAGAATTCAGGAAAATTCTATCACATTTGTTCAATTTACGTCGCTCCTATTTCAGATAGCGTATTGGGCTAAGCGGCACCTCAAAGCGCAAGAAATGGCGAGTAAAATGCACTATTAAACTTCTAGGGTAGGACAAACAGAGACCCGATTAGATCATTTTATATTATGGTTAATTTAAGAATTCAGTGAAATTCTATCACATTTGTTCAATTTACGTCGCTCCTATTTCAGATAGCGTATTGGGCTAAGCGGCATCTCAAAGCGCATGAAATGGCCACTAAAATGCACTAGTAAACTTCTAGGGTAGGGCAAACAGAGACCCGATTAGATCATTTTATGTTATGGTTAATTTAAGAATTCAGCAAAATTCTTTCACATTTGTTCAATTTACGTCGCTCCTATTTCAGATAGCGTACTGGGCTAGGCGGCATCTTAAAACGCGTGGAATGGCGAGTAAAATTAACTATTAAACTTCTATGATAGGGCAATCAGAGACCCGATTAGATCAGTTTATATTTTGGTTAATATAAAAATTCAGCGAAATTCTATCACAATTGTTCAATTTACGTCGCTCCTATTTCAGATAGCGTATTTGGCTAAGCGGCACATCAAAGCGCATGAGATGCCGAGTAAAATGCACTATTAAACTTCGAGGGTAGGGCAATCAGAGACCCGATTAGATTATTTTATATTATGGTTAGTTTAAGAATTCAGCAAAATTCTATCACATTTGTTCAATTTACGTCGTTCCTATTTCAGATAGCATACTGGGCTAGGCGGCATCTTAAAGCGCGCGGAATGGCGAGTAAAATGCACTATTAAACTTCTATGATAGGGCAATCAGAGACCCGATTAGATCATTTTATGTTTTGGTTAATATAAGAATTCAGCGAAATTCTATCACATTTGTTCAATTTACGTCGTTCCTATTTCAGATAGCATACTGGGCTAGGCGGCATCTTAAAGCGCGCGGAATGGCGAGTGAAATGCACTATTAAACTTCTATGATAGGGCAATCAGAGACCCGATTAGATCATTTTATATTACGGTAAATATAAGAATTCAGCGTAATTCTGTCACATTTGTTCAACTTACGTAGCTCCTATTTCAGATAGCGTACTGGGCTAGGCGGAATCTTAAAGCGCGTGGAATGGCGAGTAAAATGCACTATTAAACTTCTATGATAGGGCAATCAGAGACACGATTAGATCATTTTATGTTTTGGTTAATATAAGAATTCAGCGAAATTCTATCACATTTGTTTAATTTACGTCGCTCCTATTTCAGATAGCGTATTGGGCTAAGCGGCATCTCAAAGCGCATGAAATGGCGAGTAAAATGCACTATTAAACTTCTAGGGTAAGGCAAACAGAGACCCGATTAGATCATTTTATATTACGGTTAATATAAGAATTCAGCGTAATTCTATCACATTTGTTCAACTTACGTTGTTCCTATTTCAGCTAGCGTACTGGGCTAGGCGGCATCTTAAAACGCGAGGAATGGCGAGTAAAATGCACTATTAAACTTCTATGATAGGGCAATCAGAGACCCGATTAGGTCATTTTATATTTTGATTAATATAAGAATTCACCGAAATTCTATCACATTTGTTCAATTTACGTCGCTCCTACTTCAGACAGCTTATTGGGCTAAGCGGCATCTCAAAGCGCATGAAATGACGAGTGAAATGCAATAATAAACTTCTAGGGTAGGCCGAACAAAGACACGATTAGATCATTTTAGATTAAGTTTAATATAAGGATTCAGCGAAATTCTATCACATTTGTTCAATTTACGTCGCTCCTATTTCAGATAGCGTATTGGGCTTAGCGGCATCCCAAAGCTCAAGAAATAGCGAGTAAAATGCACTATAAAACTTCTAGGGTAGGGCAAACAGAGACCCGATTAGATCATTTTATATTATGGTTAATTTAAGAATTCAGTGAAATTCTACCACTTTTGTTCAATTTACGTCGCTCCTATTTCAGATAGCGTATTGTGCTAAGCGGCATCTCAAAGCGCATGAAATGGCGAGTACAATGCACTATTACACTTCTGGGGTAAGGCAAACAGAGACCCGATTAGATCATTTTAACTTATGGTTAATTTAAGAATTCAGCGAAATTCTATCACATTTGTTCAATTTACGTCGCTCCTATTTCAGATAGCGCATTGGGCTAAGCGGCATCTCAAAGCGCATGAAATGGCGAGTAAAATGCACTATTACACTTCTGGGGTAAGGCAAACAGAGACCCGATTAGATCATTTTAACTTATGGTTAATTTAAGAATTCAGCGAAATTCTATCACATTTGTTCAATTTACGTCGCTCCTATTTCAGATAGCGTATTGGGCTAAGGGGCATCTCAACGCGCATGATATGGCGAGTAAAATGCAATATTACACTTGTAGGGTAGGGCAAACAGAGACCCGATTAGATCATTTTATATTATGGTTAATTTAAGAATTCAGCAAAATTCTATCACATTTGTTCAATTTACGTCGTTCCTATTTCAGATAGCATACTGCGCTAGGCGGCATCTTAAAGCGCGCGGAATGGCGAGTAAAATGCACTATTAAACTTCTATGATAGGGCAATCAGAGACCCGATTAGATCATTTTATATTACGGTAAATATAAGAATTCAGCGTAATTCTGTCACATTTGTTCAACTTACGTAGCTCCTATTTCAGATAGCGTTCTGGGCTAGGCGGCATCTTAAAGCGCGTGGAATGGCGAGTAAAATGCACTATTAAACTTCTATGATAGGGCAATCAGAGACCCGATTAGATCATTTTATGTTTTGGTTAATATAAGAATTCAGCGAAATTCTATCACATTTGTTTAATTTACGTCGCTCCTATTTCAGATAGCGTATTGGGCTAAGCGGCATCTCAAAGCGCATGATATGGCGAGTAAAATGCACTGTTAAACTTCTAGGGTAGGGCAAACAGAGACCCGATTAGATCATTTTATATTATGGTTAATTTAAGAGTACAGCGAAATTCTATCACATTTGTTCAATTTACGTCGCTCCTATTTCAGATAGCGTATTGGGCTAAGCGGCATCTCAAAGCGCATGAAATGGCGAGTAAAATGCACTATTAAACTTCTAGGGTAAGGCAAACAGAGGCCCGATTAGATCATTTTATATTACGGTTAATATAAGAATTCAGAGTAATTCTATCACATTTGTTCAATTTACGTCGCCCCTATTTCAGATACCGTATTGGGCTAAGCGGCATCTCAAAGCACATGAAATGGCGAGTAAAATGCACTATTAAACTTCTATGATAGGGCTATCAGAGACCCGATTAGATCATTTTATATTTTGGTTAATATAAGAATTCAGTGAAATTCTAACACATTTGTTCAATTTACGTCGCTCCTATTTCAGATTGCGTACTGGGCTATGCGGCATCTTAAAGCGCGTGGAATGGCGAGTAAAATGCACTATTAAAGTTCAAGGGTAGGGCAAACAGAGACCCGATTAGATCATTTTATATTATGGTTAATTTAAGAATTCAGAAAAATTCTATCACATTTGTTCAATTTACGTCGTTCCTATTTCAGATAGCGTATTGGTCTATGCGGCATCTCAAAGCGCATGAAATGACGAGTAAAATGCACTATTAAACTTCTAGGGTAGGGCAAACAGAGACCCGATTAGATCATTTTATATTACGGTTAATATAAGAATTCAGCGTAATTCTATCACATTTGTTCAACTTACGTCGCTCCTATTTCAGATAGCGTACTGGCCTAGGCGGAATCTCAAAGCGCGTGGAAGGGCGAGTAAAATGCACTACTAAACTTCTATGATAGGGCAATCAGAGACCCGATTAGATCATTTTATATTTTGGTTAATATAAGAATTCAGCGAAATTCTCTCACATTTGTTCAATTTACGTCGTTCCTATTTCAGATAGCATATTGGGCTAAGCGGCATCTCAAAGCGCATGAAATGGCGAGTAAAATGCACTATTAAACTTCTAGGGTAAGGCAAACAGAGACCCGATTAGATCATTTTATATTACGGTTAATATAAGAATTCAGCGTAATTCTATCACATTTGTTCAACTTACGTTGTTCCTATTTCAGCTAGCGTACTGGGCTAGGCGGCATCTTAAAACGCGAGGAATGGCGAGTAAAATGCACTATTAAACTTCTATGATAGGGCAATCAGAGACCCGATTAGATCATTTTATATTTTGATTAATATAAGAATTCACCGAAATTCTATCACATTTGTTCAATTTACGTCGCTCCTATTTCAGACAGCTTATTGGGCTAAGCGGCATCTCAAAGCGCATGAAATGACGAGTGAAATGCACTAATAAACTTCTAGGGTAGGCCGAACAAAGACACGATTAGATCATTTCAGATTAAGTTTAATATAAGGATTCAGCGAAATTCTATCACATTTGTTCAATTTACGTCGCTCCTATTTCAGATAGCGTATTGGGCTTAGCGGCATCCCAAAGCTCAAGAAATGGCGAGTAAAATGCACTATAAAGCTTCTAGGGTAGGGCAAACAGAGACCCGATTAGATCATTTTATATTATGGTTAATTTAAGAATTCAGCGAAATTCTACCACATTTGTTCAATTTACGTCGCTCCTATTTCAGATAGCGTATTGTGCTAAGCGACATCTCAAAGCGCATGAAATGGCGAGTACAATGCACTATTAAACTTCTGGGGTAAGGCAAACAGAGACCCGATTAGATCATTTTAACTTATGGTTAATTTAAGAATCAGCGAAATTCTATCACATTTGTTCAATTTACGTCGCTCCTATTTCAGATAGCGCATTGGGCTAAGCGGCATCTCAAAGCGCATGAAATGGCGAGTAAAATGCACTATTAAACTTCTAGGGTAAGGCAAACAGAGACCCAATTAGATCATTTTATATTTTGGTTAATATAATAATTCAGCGAAATTCTATCACATTTGTTCAATTTACGTCGCTCCTATTTCAGATAGCGTATTGGGCTAAGGGGCATCTCAACGCGCATGAAATGGCGAGTAAAATGAAATATTACACTTCTAGGGTAGGGCAAACAGAGACCCGATTAGATCATTTTATATTATGGTTAATTTAAGAATTCAGCAAAATACTATCACATTTGTTCAATTTACGTCGTTCCTATTTCAGATAGCATACTGGGCTAGGCGGCATCTTAAAGCGCGCGGAATGGCGAGTAAAATGCACTATTAAACTTCTATGATAGGGCAATCAGAGACCCGATTAGATCATTTTATATTACGGTAAATATAAGAATTCAGCGTAATTCTTTCACATTTGTTCAATTTACGTCGCTCCTATTTCAGATAGCGTACTGGGCTATGCGGCATCTTAAAACGCGTGGAATGGCGAGTAAAATTAACTATTAAACTTCTATGATAGGGCAATCAGAGACCCGATTAGATCAGTTTATATTTTGGTTAATATAAAAATTCAGCGAAATTCTATCACATTTGTTCAATTTACGTCGCTCCTATTTCAGATAGCGTATTTGGCTAAGCGGCACCTCAAAGCGCATGAGATGCCAAGTAAAATGCACTATTAAACTTCGAGGGTAGGGCAATCAGAGACCCGATTAGATTATTTTATATTATGGTTAATTTAAGAATTCAGCAAAATTCTAACACATTTGTTCAATTTACGTCGTTCCTATTTCAGATAGCATACTGGGCTAGGCGGCATCTTAAAGCGCGCGGAATGGCGAGTAAAATGCACTATTAAACTTCTATGATAGGGCAATCAGAGACCCGATTAGATCATTTTATGTTTTGGTTAATATAAGAATTCAGCGAAATTCTATCACATTTGTTCAATTTACGTCGTTCCTATTTCAGATAGCATACTGGGCTAGGCGGCATCTTAAAGCGCGCGGAATGGCGAGTAAAATGCACTATTAAACTTCTATGATAGGGCAATCAGAGACCCGATTAGATCATTTTATATTACGGTAAATATAAGAATTCAGCGTAATTCTGTCACATTTGTTCAACTTACGTAGCTCCTATTTCAGATAGCGTACTGGGCTAGGCGGCATCTTAAAGCGCGTGGAATGGCGAGTAAAATGCACTATTAAACTTCTATGATAGGGCAATCAGAGACCCGATTAGATCATTTTATGTTTTGGTTAATATAAGAATTCAGCGAAATTCTATCACATTTGTTTAATTTACGTCGCTCCTATTTCAGATAGCGTATTGGGCTAAGCGGCATCTCAAAGCGCATGAAATGGCGAGTAAAATGCACTATGAAACTTCTAGGGTAAGGCAAACAGAGACCCGATTAGATCATTTTATATTACGGTTAATATAAGAATTCAGAGTAATTCTATCACATTTGTTCAATTTACGGCGCCCCTATTTCAGATACCGTATTGGGCTTAGCGGCATCTCAAAGCGCATGAAATGGCGAGTAAAATGCACTATTAAACTTCTATGATAGGGCTATCAGAGACCCGATTAGATCATTTTATATTTTGGTTAATATAAGAATTCAGTGAAATTCTAACACATTTGTTCAATTTACGTCGCTCCTATTTCAGATAGCGTACTGGGCTATGCGGCATCTTAAAGCGCGTGGAATGGCGAGTAAAATGCACTATTAAAGTTCAAGGGTAGGGCAAACAGAGACCCGATTACATCATTTTATATTATGGTTAATTTAAGAATTCAGAAAAATTCTATCACATTTGTTCAATTTACGTCGTTCCTATTTCAGATAGCGTATTGGTCTATGCGGCATCTCAAAGCGCATGAAATGACGAGTAAAATGCACTATTAAACTTCTAGGGTAGGGCAAACAGAGACCCGATTGGATCATTTTATATTACGGTTAATATAAGAATTCAGCGTAATTCTATCACATTTGTTCAACTTACGTCGCTCCTATTTCAGATAGCGTACTGGCCTAGGCGGAATCTCAAAGCGCGTGGAAGGGCGAGTAAAATGCACTACTAAACTTCTATGATAGGGCAATCAGAGACCCGATTAGATCATTTTATATTTTGGTTAATATAAGAATTCAGCGAAATTCTCTCACATTTGTTCAATTTACGTCGTTCCTATTTCAGATAGCGTATTGGGCTAAGCGACATCTCAAAGCGCATGAAATGGCGAGTAAAATGCACTATCAAACTTCTAGGGTAAGGCAAACAGAGACCCGATTAGATCATTTTATATTACGGTTAATATAAGAATTCAGCGTAATTCTATCACATTTGTTCAACTTACGTTGTTCCTATTTCAGCTAGCGTACTGGGCTAGGCGGCATCTTAAAACGCGAGGAATGGCGAGTAAAATGCACTATTAAACTTCTATGATAGGGCAATCAGAGACCCGATTAGGTCATTTTATATTTTGATTAATATAAGAATTCACCGAAATTCTATCACATTTGTTCAATTTACGTCGCTCCTATTTCAGTCAGCTTATTGGGCTAAGCGGCATCTCAAAGCGCATGAAATGACGAGTGAAATGCACTAATAAACTTCTAGGGTAGGCCGAACAAAGACACGATTAGATCATTTTAGATTAAGTTTAATATAAGGATTCAGCGAAATTCTATCACATTTGTTCAATTTACGTCGCTCCTATTTCAGATAGCGTATTGGGCTTAGCGGCATCCCAAAGCTCAAGAAATGGCGAGTAAAATGCACTATAAAACTTCTAGGGTAGGGCAAACAGAGACCCGATTAGATCATTTTATATTATGGTTAATTTAAGAATTCAGTGAAATTCTACCACTTTTGTTCAATTTACGTCGCTCCTATTTCAGATAGCGTATTGTGCTAAGCGGCATCACAAAGCGCATGAAATGGCGAGTACAATGCACTATTAAACTTCTGGGGTAAGGCAAACAGAGACCCGATTAGATCATTTTAACTTATGGTTAATTTAAGAATTCAGCGAAATTCTATCACATTTGTTCAATTTACGTCGCTCCTATTTCAGATAGCGCATTGGGCTAAGCGGCATCTCAAAGCGCATGAAATGGCGAGTAAAATGCACTATTAAACTTCTAGGGTAAGGCAAACAGAGACCCAATTAGATCATTTTATATTTTGGTTAATATAATAATTCAGCGAAATTCTATCACATTTGTTCAATTTACGTCGTTCCTATGCCCGATGACGTACTAGACTAGGCGGCATCTTAAAGCGCGTGGAATGGCGAGTAAAATGAACTATAAAACTTCTATGATAGGGCAATCAGAGACCCGATTAGATCATTTTATATTTTGGTTAATATGAGAATTCAGCGAAATTCTATCACATTTGTTCAATTTACGTCGCTCCTATTTCAGATAGCGTATTGGGAGAAGCGGCATCTCAAAGCGCATGAAATGGCGAGTAAAATGCACTATTAAACTTCTAGGGTAGGGCAAACAGAGACCCGATTAGATCATTTTATATTATGGTTAATTTAATAATTCAGCTAAATTCTATCACATTTGTTCAATTTACATCGTTCCTGTTTCAGATAGCGAACTGTGCTAGGCGGCACCTTAAAGCGCATGAAATGGCGAGTAAAATGCACTATTAAACTTCTAGGGTAAGGCAAACAGAGACCCGATTAGATCATTTCACAGTATGGTTAATAAAAGAATTCAGCGAAATTCTATCACATTTGTTCAATTTACGTCGCTCCTATTTCAGATGGCGTATTGGGCTTAGCGGCATCCCAAAGCGCAAGAAATGGCGAGTAAAATGCACTATTAAACTTCTAGGGTAAGGCAAACAGAGACCCGATTAGATCATTTTATATTACGGTTAATATAAGAATTCAGAGTAATTCTATCACATTTGTTCAATTTACGTCGCCCCTATTTCAGGTACCGTATTGGGCTAAGCGGCATCTCAAAGCGCATGAAATGGCGAGTAAAATGCACTATTAAACTTCTATGATAGGGCTATCAGAGACCCGATTAGATCATTTTATATTTTGGTTAATATAAGAATTCAGTGAAATTCTAACACATTTGTTCAATTTACGTCGTTCCTATGCCCGATGACGTACTAGACTAGGCGGCATCTTAAAGCGCGTGGAATGGCGAGTAAAATGAACTATAAAACTTCTATGATAGGGCAATCAGAGACCCGATTAGATCATTTTATATTTTGGTTAATATGAGAATTCAGCGAAATTCTATCACATTTGTTCAATTTACGTCGCTCCTATTTCAGATAGCGTATTGGGAGAAGCGGCATCTCAAAGCGCATGAAATGGCGAGTAAAATGCACTATTAAACTTCTAGGGTAGGGCAAACAGAGACCCGATTAGATCATTTTATATTATGGTTAATTTAATAATTCAGCTAAATTCTATCACATTTGTTCAATTTACATCGTTCCTGTTTCAGATAGCGAACTGTGCTAGGCGGCACCTTAAAGCGCATGAAATGGCGAGTAAAATGCACTATTAAACTTCTAGGGTAAGGCAAACAGAGACCCGATTAGATCATTTCACAGTATGGTTAATAAAAGAATTCAGCGAAATTCTATCACATTTGTTCAATTTACGTCGCTCCTATTTCAGATGGCGTATTGGGCTTAGCGGCATCCCAAAGCGCAAGAAATGGCGAGTAAAATGCACTATTAAACTTCTAGGGTAAGGCAAACAGAGACCCGATTAGATCATTTTATATTACGGTTAATATAAGAATTCAGAGTAATTCTATCACATTTGTTCAATTTACGTCGCCCCTATTTCAGGTACCGTATTGGGCTAAGCGGCATCTCAAAGCGCATGAAATGGCGAGTAAAATGCACTATTAAACTTCTATGATAGGGCTATCAGAGACCCGATTAGATCATTTTATATTTTGGTTAATATAAGAATTCAGTGAAATTCTAACACATTTGTTCAATTTACGTCGCTCCTATTTCAGATAGCGTACTGGGCTATGCGGCATCTTAAAGCGCGTGGAATGGCGAGTAAAATGCACTATTAAAGTTCAAGGGTAGGGCAAACAGAGACCCGATTAGATCATTTTATATTATGGTTAATTTAAGAATTCAGAAAAATTCTATCACATTTGTTCAATTTACGTCGTTCCTATTTCAGATAGCGTATTGGTCTATGCGGCATCTCAAAGCGCATGAAATGTCGAGTAAAATGCACTATTAAACTTCTAGGGTAGGGCAAACAGAGACCCGATTAGATCATTTTATATTACGGTTAATATAAGAATTCAGCGTAATTCTATCACATTTGTTCAACTTACGTCGCTCCTATTTCAGATAGCGTACTGGGCTAGGCGGAATCTCAAAGCGCGTGGAAGGGCGAGTAAAATGCACTACTAAACTTCTATGATAGGGCAATCAGAGACCCGATTAGATCATTTTATATTTTGGTTAATATAAGAATTCAGCGAAATTCTCTCACATTTGTTCAATTTACGTCGTTCCTATTTCAGATAGCGTATTGGGCTAAGCGGCATCTCAAAGCGTATGAAATGGCGAGTAAAATGCACTATTAAACTTCTAGGGTAAGGCAAACAGAGACCCGATTAGATCATTTTATATTACGGTTAATATAAGAATTCAGCGTAATTCTATCACATTTGTTCAACTTACGTTGTTCCTATTTCAGCTAGCGTACTGGGCTAGGCGGCATCTTAAAACGCGAGGAATGGCGAGTAAAATGCACTATTAAACTTCTATGATAGGGCAATCAGAGACCCGATTAGATCATTTTATATTTTGATTAATATAAGAATTCACCGAAATTCTATCACATTTGTTCAATTTACGTCGCTCCTATTTCAGACAGCTTATTGGGCTAAGCGGCATCTCAAAGCGCATGAAATGACGAATGAAATGCACTAATAAACTTCTAGGGTAGGCCGAACAAAGACACGATTAGATCATTTTAGATTAAGTTTAATATAAGGATTCAGCGAAATTCTATCACATTTGTTCAATTTGCGTCGCTCCTATTTCAGATAGCGTATTGGGCTTAGCGGCATCCCAAAGCTCAAGAAATGGCGAGTAAAATGCACTATAAAACTTCTAGGGTAGGGCAAACAGAGACCCGATTAGATCATTTTATATTATGGTTAATTTAAGAATTCAGCGAAATTCTACCACATTTGTTCAATTTACGTCGCTCCTATTTCAGATAGCGTATTGTGCTAAGCGGCATCTCAAAGCGCATGAAATGGCGAGTACAATGCACTATTAAACTTCTGGGTTAAGGCAAACAGAGACCCGATTAGATCATTTTAACTTATGGTTAATTTAAGAATTCAGCGAAATTCTATCACATTTGTTCAATTTACGTCGCTCCTATTTCAGATAGCGCATTGGGCTAAGCGGCATCTCAAAGCGCATGAAATGGCGAGTAAAATGCACTATTAAACTTCTAGGGTAAGGCAAACAGAGACCCAATTAGATCATTTTATATTTTGGTTAATATAATAATTCAGCGAAATTCTATCACATTTGTTCAATTTACGTCGCTCCTATTTCAGATAGCGTATTGGGCTAAGGGGCATCTCAACGCGCATGATATGGCGAGTAAAATGCAATATTACACTTCTAGGGTAGGGCAAACAGAGACCCGATTAGATCATTTTATATTATGGTTAATTTAAGAATTCAGCAAAATTCTATAACATTTGTTCAATTTACGCCGTTCCTATGCCCGATGACGTACTAGACTAGGCGGCATCTTAAAGCGCGTGGAATGGCGAGTAAAATGAACTATAAAACTTCTATGATAGGGCAATCAGAGACCCGATTAGATCATTTTATATTTTGGTTAATATGAGAGTTCAGCGAAATTCTATCACATTTGTGCAATTTACGTCGCTCCTATTTCAGATAGCGTATTGGGAGAAGCGGCATCTCAAAGCGCATGAAATGGCGAGTAAAATGCACTATTAAACTTCTAGGGTAGGGCAAACAGAGACCCGATTAGATCATTTTATATTATGGTTAATTTAATAATTCAGCTAAATTCTATCACATTTGTTCAATTTACATCGTTCCTGTTTCAGATAGCGAACTGTGCTAGGCGGCACCTTAAAGCGCATGAAATGGCGAGTAAAATGCACTATTAAACTTCTAGGGTAAGGCAAACAGAGACCCGATTAGATCATTTCACAGTATGGTTAATAAAAGAATTCAGCGAAATTCTATCACATTTGTTCAATTTACGTCGCTCCTATTTCAGATGGCGTATTGGGCTTAGCGGCATCCCAAAGCGCAAGAAATGGCGAGTAAAATGCACTATTAAACTTCTAGGGTAAGGCAAACAGAGACCCGATTAGATCATTTTATATTACGGTTAATATAAGAATTCAGAGTAATTCTATCACATTTGTTCAATTTACGTCGCCCCTATGTCAGATACCGTATTGGGCTAAGCGGCATCTCAAAGCGCATGAAATGGCGAGTAAAATGCACTATTAAACTTCTATGATAGGGCTATCAGAGACCCGATTAGATCATTTTATATTTTGGTTAATATAAGAATTCAGTGAAATTCTAACACATTTGTTCAATTTACGTCGCTCCTATTTCAGATAGCGTACTGGGCTATGCGGCATCTTAAAGCGCGTGGAATGGCGAGTAAAATGCACTATTAAAGTTCAAGGGTAGGGCAAACAGAGACCCGATTAGATCATTTTATATTATGGTTAATTTAAGAATTCAGAAAAATTCTATCACATTTGTTCAATTTACGTCGTTCCTATTTCAGATAGCGTATTGGTCTATGCGGCATCTCAAAGCGCATGAAATGTCGAGTAAAATGCACTATTAAACTTCTAGGGTAGGGCAAACAGAGACACGATTAGATCATTTTATATTACGGTTAATATAAGAATTCAGCGTAATTCTATCACATTTGTTCAACTTACGTCGCTCCTATTTCAGATAGCGTACTGGGCTAGGCGGAATCTCAAAGCGCGTGGAAGGGCGAGTAAAATGCACTACTAAACTTCTATGATAGGGCAATCAGAGACCCGATTAGATCATTTTATATTATGGTTAATTTAAGAATTCAGCGAAATTCTACCACATTTGTTCAATTTACGTCGCTCCTATTTCAGATAGCGTATTGTGCTAAGCGGCATCTCAAAGCGCATGAAATGGCGAGTACAATGCACTATTAAACTTCTGGGGTAAGGCAAACAGAGACCCGATTAGATCATTTTAACTTATGGTTAATTTAAGAATTCAGCGAAATTCTATCACATTTGTTCAATTTACGTCGCCCCTATTTCAGATACCGTATTGGGCTAAGCGGCATCTCAAAGCGCATGAAATGGCGAGTAAAATGCACTATTAAACTTCTAGGGTAAGGCAAACAGAGACCCAATTAGATCATTTTATATTTTGGTTAATATAATAATTCAGCGAAATTCTATCACATTTGTTCAATTTACGTCGCTCCTATTTCAGATAGCGTATTGGGCTAAGGGGCATCTCAACGCGCATGATATGGCGAGTAAAATGCAATATTACACTTCTAGGGTAGGGCAAACAGAGACCCGATTAGATCATTTTATATTATGGTTAATTTAAGAATTCAGCAAAATTCTATAACATTTGTTCAATTTACGCCGTTCCTATGCCCGATGACGTACTAGACTAGGCGGCATCTTAAAGCGCGTGGAATGGCGAGTAAAATGAACTATAAAACTTCTATGATAGGGCAATCAGAGACCCGATTAGATCATTTTATATTTTGGTTAATATGAGAATTCAGCGAAATTCTATCACATTTGTTCAATTTACGTCGCTCCTATTTCAGATAGCGTATTGGGAGAAGCGGCATCTCAAAGCGCATGAAATGGCGAGTAAAATGCACTATTAAACTTCTAGGGTAGGGCAAACAGAGACCCGATTAGATCATTTTATATTATGGTTAATTTAATAATTCAGCTAAATTCTATCACATTTGTTCAATTTACATCGTTCCTGTTTCAGATAGCGAACTGTGCTAGGCGGCACCTTAAAGCGCATGAAATGGCGAGTAAAATGCACTATTAAACTTCTAGGGTAAGGCAAACAGAGACCCGATTAGATCATTTCACAGTATGGTTAATAAAAGAATTCAGCGAAATTCTATCACATTTGTTCAATTTACGTCGCTCCTATTTCAGATGGCGTATTGGGCTTAGCGGCATCCCAAAGCGCAAGAAATGGCGAGTAAAATGCAGTATTAAACTTCTAGGGTACGGCAAATAGAGACCCGATTAGATCATTTTATATTATGGTTAATTTAAGAATTCAGCGAAATTCTACCACATTTGTTCAATTTACGTCGCTCCTATTTCAGATAGCGTATTGTGCTAAGCGGCATCTCAAAGCGCATGAAATGGCGAGTGAAATGCACTATTAAACTTCTGGGGTAAGGCAAACAGAGAACCGATTAGATCATTTTAACTTATGGTTAATTTAAGAATTCGGCGAAATTCTATCACATTTGTTCAATTTACGTCGCTCCTATTTCAAATAGCGTACTCGGATAGGCGGCATCTTAAAGCGCGTGGAATGGCGAGTAAAATGCACTGCTAAACTTCTATGATAGGGCAATCAGAGACCCGATTAGATCATTTTATATTTTGTTTAATATAAGATTTCAGGGAAATTCTGTCACATTTGTTAAATTTATGTCGCTCCTATTTCAGATAGCTTATTGGGCTTAGCGGCATCTCAAAGCGCATGAAATTACGAGTAAAATGCACTGTTAAACTTCTAGGGTAGGGCAAACAGAGACCCGATTATATCATTTTATATTATGGTTAATTTAAGAATTCAGCAAAATTCTATCACGTTTGTTCAATTTACGTCGTTCCTGTTTCAGATAGCGTACTGTGCTAGGCGGCACCATAAAGCGCATGAAATGGCCAGTAAAATGCACTATTAAACTTCTATGATAGGGCAATCAGAGACCCGATTAGATCATTTTATATTTTGATTAATATAAGAATTCAGCGAAATTCTATCACATTTGTTTAATTTACGTCGCTCCTATTTCAGATAGCGTATTTGGCTAAGCGGCACCTCAAAGCGCATGAGATGCCGAGTAAAATGCACTATTAAACTTCGAGGGTAGGGCAATCAGAGACCCGATTAGATCATTTTAACTTATGGTTAATTTAAGAATTCAGCGAAATTCTATCACATTTGTTCAATTTACGTCGTTCCTATTTCAGATAGCGTACTGGGCTAGGCGGCATCTTAAAGCGCGTGGAAAGGCGAGTAAAATACCCTATTAAACTTCTATGATAGGGCAATCAGAGACCCGATTAGATCATTTTATATTTTGTTTAATATAAGATTTCAGGGAAATTCTGTCACATTTGTTAAATTTACGTCGCTCCTATTTCAGATAGCGTATTGGGCTAAGCGGCATCTCAAAGCGCAAGAAATGGCGAGTAAAATGCACTATTAAACTTCTAAGGTAGGACAAACAGAGACCCGATTAGATCATTTTATATTTTGGTTAATATAAGAATTCAGCGAAATTCTATCACATTTGTTCAATTTACGTCGTTCCTGTATCAGATAGCGTACTGTGCTAGGCGGCACCTTAAAGCGCATGAAATGGCGAGTAAAATGCACTATTAAACTTCTAGGATAAGGCAAACAGAGACCCGATTAGATCATTTTATATTACGGTTAATATAAGAATTCAGCGTAATTCTATCACATTTGTTCAACTTACGTAGCTCCTATTTCAGATAGCGTACTGGGCTAGGCGGCATCTTAAAGCGCGTGAAATGGCGAGTAAAATGCACTATTAAACTTCTATGATAGGGCAATCAGAGACCCGATTAGATCCTTTTATGTTTTGGTTAATATAAGAATTCAGCGAAATTCTATCACATTCGTTCAATTTACGTCGCTCCTATTTCAGATAGCGTATTGGGCTAAGCGGCATCTCAAAGCGCAAGACATGGCGAGTAAAATGCACTATTAAACTTCTAGGGTAGGGCAAACAGAGTCCCGATTAGATCATTTTATACTTTGGTTAATATAAGAATTCGGCGAAATTCTATCACATTTGTTCAATTTACGTCGCTCCTATTTCAGATAGCGTATTGGGCTAAGCGGCATCTCAAAGCGCATGCAATGGCGAGTAAAATGCGCTATTAAACTTCTATGATAGGGCTATCAGAGACCCGATTAGATCATTTTATATTTTGGTTAATATAAGAATTCAGCGAAATTCTATCACAATTGTTCAATTTACGTCGCTCCTATTTCAGATAGCGTATTGGGGTAAGCTGCACCTCAAAGCGCAAGACATGGCGAGTCAAATGCACTATTAAACTTCGAGGGTAGGGCAATCAGAGACCCGATTAGATCATTTTATATTATGGTTAATTTAAGAATTCAGCAAAATTCTATCACATTTGTTCAATTTACGTCGTTCCTATTTCAGATAGCATACTGGGCTAGGCGGCATCTTAAAGCGCGCGGAATGGCGAGTAAAATGCACTATTAAACTTCTATGATAGGGCAATCAGAGACCCGATTAGATCATTTTATATTATGGTTAATTTAAGAATTCAGCAAAATTCTATCACATTTGTTCAATTTACGTCGTTCCTATTTCAGATAGCGTACTGGGCTAGGCGGCATCTTAAAGGGCGTGGAATGGCGAGTAAAATTCACTATTAAACTTCTATGATAGGGCAATCAGAGACCCGATTAGATCATTTTATATTTTGGTTAATATAAGAATTCAGCGAAATTCTATCACATTTGTTCAACTTACGTAGCTCCTATTTCAGATAGCGTACTGGGCTAGGCGGCACTTAAAGCGCGTGGAATGGCGAGTAAAATGCACTATTAAACTTCTATGGTAGGGCAATCAGAGAACCGATTAGATCATTTTATATCTTGGTTAATATATGAATTCAGCGAAATTCTATTACATTTGTTCAATTTACGTCGCTCCTATTTCAGATAGCGTATTGGGTTAAGCGGCATCTCAAAGCGCATGAAATGTCGAGTAAAATGCACTATTAAACTTCTAGCATAAGACAAACAGAGACCCGATTAGATCATTTTATATTACGGTTAATATAAGAATTCAGCGTAATTCTATCACATTTGTTCAACTTACGTAGCTCCTATTTCAGATAGCGTACTGGGCTAGGCGGCATCTTAAAGCGCGTGGAATGGCGAGTAAAATGTACTATTAAACTTCTATGATAGGGCAATCAGAGTCCCGATTAGATCATTTTATGTTTTGGTTAATATAAGAATTCAGCGAAATTCTATCACATTTGTTCAATTTACGTCGCTCCTATTTCAGATAGCGTACTGGGCTAGGCGGCATCTTAAAGCGCGTGGAATGGCGAGTAAAATGCACTATTAAACTTCAAGGGTAGGGCAAACAGAGACCCGATTAGATCATTTTATATTATGGTTAATTTAAGAATTCAGAAAAATTCTATCGCATTTGTTCAATTTAGGTCGTTCCTATTTCAGATAGCGTATTGGGCTATGCGGCATCTCAAAGCGCATGAAATGACGAGTAAAATGCACTATTAAACTTCTAGGGTAGGGCAAACAGAGACCCGATTAGATCATTTTATATTACGGTTAATATAAGAATTCAGCGTAATTCTATCACATTTGTTCAACTTACGTCGCTCCTATTTCAGATAGCGTACTGGGCTAGGCGGAATCTCAAAGCGCGTGGAAGGGCGAGTAAAATGCACTACGAAACTTCTATGATAGGGCAATCAGAGACCCGATTAGATCATTTTATATTTTGGTTAATATAAGAATTCAGGGAAATTCTATCACATTTGTTCAATTTACGTCGCTCCTATTAAAGATAGCGTATTGGGCTAAGCGGCATCTGAAAGCGCATGAAGTGGCTAGTAAAATGCACTATTAAACTTCTAGGGTAGGGCAAACAAAGACCCGATTAAATCATTTTATATTATGGTTAATTTAAGAATTCAGCAAAATTCTATCACATTTGTTCAATTTACGTCGTTCCTATTTCAGATAGCGTACTGGGCTAGGCGGCATCTTAAAGGGCATGAAATGTCGAGTAAAATGAACTATTAAACTTCTATGATAGGGCAATCAGAGACCCGATTAGATCATTTTATATTTTGGTTAATATAAGAATTCAGCGAAATTCTATCACATTTGTGCAATTTACGTCGCTCCTATTTCAGATAGCTTATTGGGCTAGGCGGCATCTCAAAGCGCATGAAATGACGAGTGAAATGCACTATTAAACCTCTAGGATAAGGCAAACAGAGACCCGATTAGATCATTTTATATTACGGTTAATATAAGAATTCAGCGTAATTCTATCACATTTGTTCAACTTACGTCGCTCCTATTTCAGATAGCGTACTGGGCTAGGCGGCATCTTAAAGCGCGTGGAATGGCGAGTAAAATGCACCACGAAACTTCTATGATAGGGCAATCAGAGTCCCGATTAGATCATTTTATATTTTGGTTAATATAAGAATTCAGCGAAATTCTATCACATTTGTTCAATTTACGTCGTTCCTATTTCAGATAGCGTACTGGGCTAGGCGGCATCTTAAAGCGCGTGGAAAGGCGAGTAAAATACCCTATTAAACTTCTATGATTTGGCAATCAGAGACCCGATTAGATCATTTTATATTTTGTTTAATATAAGATTTCAGGGAAATTCTGTCACATTTGTTAAATTTACGTCGCTCCTATTTCAGATAGCTTATTGGGCTTAGCGGCATCTCAAAGCGCATGAAATTACGAGTAAAATGCACTGTTAAACTTCTAGGGTAGGGCAAACAGAGACCTGATTAGATCATTTTATATTATGGTTAATTTAAGAATTCAGCAAAATTCTATCACATTTGTTCAATTTACGTCGTTCGTATTTCGGATAGCGTACTGGTCTAGGCGGCATCTTAAAGCGCGTGGAATGGCGAGTGAAATGCACTATTAAACTTCTATGATAGGGCAATCATAGACCCGATTAGATCATTTTATATTTTGTTAAATACAAGAATTCAGCGAATTTCTATCACATTGGTCAATTTACGTCGCTCCTATTTCAGATAGCGTACTGGGCTAGGCGGCATCTTAAAGCGCGTGGAATGGCGAGTAAAATGCACCACTAAACTTCTATGATAGGGCAATCAGAGTCCCGATTAGATCATTTTATATTTTGGTTAATATAAGAATTCAGCAAAATTCTATAACATTTGTTCAATTTACGCCGTTCCTATGCCAGATGACGTACTAGACTAGGCGGCATCTTAAAGCGCGTGGAATGGCGAGTAAAATGAACTATAAAACTTCTATGATAGGGCAATCAGAGACCCGATTAGATCATTTTATATTTTGGTTAATATAAGAATTCAGGGAAATTCTATCACATTTGTTCAATTTACGTCGCTCCTATTTCAGATAGCGTATTGGGAGAAGCGGCATCTCAAAGCGCACGAAATGGCGAGTAAAATGCACTATTAAACTTCTAGGGTAGGGCAAACAGAGACCCGATTAGAACATTTTATATTATGGTTAATTTAATAATTCAGCTAAATTCTATCACATTTGTTCAATTTACGTCGTTCCTGTTTCAGATAGCGTACTGTGCTAGGCGGCACCTTAAAGCGCATGAAATGGCGAGTAAAATGCACTATTTAACTTCTAGGGTAAGGCAAACAGAGACCCGATTAGATCATTTCACAGTATGATTAATTTAAGAATTCAGCGAAATTCTATCACATTTCTTCAATTTACGTCGCTCCTATTAAAGATAGCGTATTGGGCTAAGCGGCATCTGAAAGCGCATGAAGTGGCTAGTAAAATGCACTATTAAACTTCTAGGATAGGGCAAACAAAGACCCGCTTAAATCATTTTATATTATGGTTAATTTAAGAATTCAGCGAAATTCTATCACATTTGTTCACTTTACGTCGCTACTATTTCATATAGCGTATTGGGCTAAGCGGCATCTCAAAGCGCATGAAATGGCGAGTATAATGCACTATTAAACTTCTAGGATAAGGCAAACAGGGACCCGATTAGATCATTTTATATTACGGTTAATATAAGAATTCAGCGTAATTCTATCACATTTGTTCAACTTAAGTCGCTCCTATTTCAGATAGCGTACTGGGCTAGGCGGCATCTTAAAGCGCGTGGAATGGCGAGTAAAATGCACCACTAAACTTCTATGATAGGGCAATCAGAGTCCCGATTTAATCATTTTATATTTTGGTTAATATAAGAATTCAGCGAAATTCTATCACATTTGTTCAATTTACGTCGTTCCTATTTCAGATAGCGTACTGGGCTAGGCGGCATCTTAAAGCGCGTGGAATGGCGAGTGAAATGCACTATTAAACTTCTATGATAGGGCAATCAGAGACCCGATTAGATCATTTTATATTTTGTTAAATACAAGAATTCAGCGAAATTCTATCACATTGGTCAATTTACGTCGCTCCTATTTCAGATAGCGTACTGGGCTAGGCGGCATCTTAAAGCGCGTGGAATGGCGAGTAAAATGCACTGCTAAACTACTATGATAGGGCAATCAGAGACCCGATTAGATCATTTTATATTTTGGTTAATATAAGAATTCAGCGAAATTCTATCACATTTGTTCAACTTACGTAGCTCCTATTTCAGATAGCGTACTGGGCTAGGCGGCACTTAAAGCGCGTGGAATGGCGAGTAAAATGCACTATTAAACTTCTATGGTAGGGCAATCAGAGAACCAATTAGATCATTTTATATTTTGGTTAATATATGAATTCAGCGAAATTCTATCACATTTGTTCAATTTACGTCGCTCCTATTTCAGATAGCGTATTGGGCTAAGCGGCATCTCAAAGCGCATGAAATGGCGAGTAAAATGCACTATTAAACTTCTATGATAGGGCAAACAGAGACCCGATTAGATCATTTTATATTATGGTTAATTTAAGAATTCAGAAAAATTCTATCACATTTGTTCAATTTAGGTCGTTCCTATTTCAGATAGCGTATTGGGCTATGCGGCATCTCAAAGGGCATGAAATGACGAGTAAAATGCACTGTGAAACTTCTAGGGTAGGGCAAACAGAGTCCCGATAAGGTCATTTTATATTATGGTTAATTTAAGAATTCAGCGAAATTCTATCACATTTGTTCAATTTACGTCGCTCCTATTTCAGATAGCGTATTGGGCTAAGCGGCATCTCAAAGCGCATGAAATGGCGAGTAAAATGCCCTATTAAACTTCTAGGGTAAGGCAAACAGAGACCCGATTAGATCATTTTATATTATGGTTAATTTAAGAATTCAGCGAAATTCTATCACATTTGTTCAATTTACGTCGCTCCTATTAAAGATAGCGTATTGGGCTAAGCGGCATCTGAAAGCGCATGAAGTGGCTAGTAAAATGCACTATTAAACTTCTAGGGTAGGGCAAACAAAGACCCGATTAAATCATTTTATATAATGGTTAATTTAAGAATTCAGCGAAATTCTATCACATTTGTTCAATTTACGTCGCTACTATTTCATATAGCGTATTGGGCTAAGCGGCATCTCAAAGCGCATGAAATGGCGAGTATAATGCACTATTAAACTTCTAGGATAAGGCAAACAGAGACCCGATTAGATCATTTTATATTACGGTTAATATAAGAATTCAGCGTAATTCTATCACATTTGTTCAACTTACGTCGCTCCTATTTCAGATAGCGTACTGGGCTAGGCGGCATCTTAAAGCGCGTGGAATGGCGAGTAAAATGCACCACTAAACTTCTATGATAGGGCAATCAGAGTCCCGATTAGATCATTTTATATTTTGGTTAATATAAGAATTCAGCGAAATTCTATCACATTTGTTCAATTTACGTCGTTCCTATTTCAGATAGCGTACTGGGCTAGGCGGCATCTTAAAGCGCGTGGAAAGGCGAGTAAAATACCCTATTAAACTTCCATGATAGGGCAATCAGAGACCCGATTAGATCATTTTATATTTTGTTTAATATAAGATTTCAGGGAAATTCTGTCACATTTGTTAAATTTACGTCGCTCCTATTTCAGATAGCTTATTGGGCTTAGCGGCATCTCAAAGCGCATGAAATTACGAGTAAAATGCACTGTTATACTTCAAGAGTAGGGCAAACAGAGACCCGATTAGATCATTTTATATTATGGTTAATTTAAGAATTCAGCAAAATTCTATCACATTTGTTCAATTTACGTCGTTCGTATTTCAGATAGCGTACTGGGCTAGGCGGCATCTTAAAGCGCGTGGAATGGCGAGTGAAATGCACTATTAAACTTCTATGATAGGGCAATCAGAGACCCGATTAGATCATTTTATATTTTGTTAAATACAAGAATTCAGCGAAATTCTATCACATTGGTCAATTTACGTCGCTCCTATTTCAGATAGCGTAATGGGCTGGGCGGCATCTTAAAGCGCGTGGAATGGCGAGTAAAATGCACTGCTAAACTACTATGATAGGGCAATCAGAGACCCGATTAGGTCATTTTATATTTTGGTTAATATAAGAATTCAGCGAAATTCTATCACATTTGTTCAATTTACGTCGCTCCTATTTCAGATAGCGTATTGGGCTAAGCGGCATCTCAAAGCGCAAGAAATGGCGAGTAAAATGCACTATTTAACTTCGAGGGTAGGGCAATCAGAGACCCGATTAGATCATTTTATATTATGGTTAATTTAAGAATTCAGAAAAATTCTATCACATTTGTTCAATTTAAGTCGTTCCTACTTCAGATAGCGTACTGGGCTAGGCGGCATCTTAAAGGGCGTGGAATGGCGAGTAAAATTCACTATTAAACTTCCATGATAGGGCAATAAGAGACCCGATTAGATCATTTTATATTTTGCTTAATATAAGAATTCAGCGAAATTCTATCACATTTGTTCAACTTACGTAGCTCCTATTTCAGATAGCGTACTGTGCTAGGAGGCACTTAAAGCGCGTGGAATGGCGAGTAAAATGCACTATTAAACTTCTATGGTAGGGCAATCAGAGAACCGATTAGATCATTTTATATTTTGGTTAATATATGCATTCAGCGAAATTCTATCACATTTGTTCAATTTACGTCGCTTCTATTTCAGATAGCGTATTGGGTTAAGCGGCATCTCAAAGCGCATGAAATGGCGAGTAAAATGCACTATTAAACTTCTAGGATAAGGCAAACAGAGACCCGATTAGATCATTTTATATTACGGTTAATATAAGAATGCAGCGTAATTCTATCACATTTGTTCAATTTACGTCGCTCCTATTTCAGATAGCGTATTGGGCTAAGCGGCATCTCAATACGCATGAAATGGCGAGTAAAATGCACTATTAAACTTCTAGGATAAGGCAAACAGAGACCCGATTAGATCATTTTATATTACGGTTAATATAAGAATTCAGCGTAATTCTATCACATTTGTTCAACTTACGTCGTTCCTATTTCAGCTAGCGTACTGGGCTAGGCGGCATCTTAAAGCGCGCGGAAGGGCGAGTAAAATGCACTACTAAACTTCTATGATAGGGCAATCAGAGACCCGATTAGATCATTTTATATTTTGGTTAATATAAGAATTCAGCGAAATTCTCTCACATTTGTTCAATTTACGTCGCTGATATTTCAGATAGCGTATTGGGCTAAGCGGCATCTCAAAGCGCAAGAAATGTCGAGTAAAATGCACTATTAAACTTCTAGGGTAGGGCAAACAGCGACCCGATAAGATCATTTTATATTATGGTTAATTTAAGAATTCAGCGAAATTCTATCACATTTGTTCAATTTACGTCGCTCCTATTTGAGACAGCTTACTGGGCTAAGCGGCATCTCAAAGCGCATGAAGTGACGAGTGAAATGCACTAATAAACTTCTAGGGTAGGCCGAACAAAGACACGATTAGATCATTTTACATTAAGTTTAATATAAGGATTCGGCGAAATTCTATCACATTTGTTCAATTTACGTCGCTCCTATTTCAGATAGCGTACTGGGCTAGGCGGCATCTTAAAGCGCATGAAATGGCGAGTAAAATGCACTGTGAAACGTCTAGGGTAGGGCAAACAGAGTCCCGATAAGGTCATTTTATATTATGGTTAATTTAAGAATTCAGCGAAATTCTATCACATTTGTTCAATTTACGTCGCTCCTATTTCAGATAGCGTATTGGGCTAAGCGGCATCTCAAAGCGCATGAAATGGCGAGTAAAATGACCTATTAAACTTCTAGGTAAGGCAAACAGAGACCCGATTAGATCATTTTATATTATGGTTAATTTAAGAATTCAGCGAAATTCTATCACATTTGTTCAATTTACGTCGCTCCTATTAAAGATAGCGTGTTGGGCTAAGCGGCATCTGAAAGCGCATGAAGTGGCTAGTAAAATGCACTATTAAACTTCTAGGGTACGGCAAACAAAGACCCGATTAAATCATTTTATATTATGGTTAATTTAAGAACTCAGCGAAATTCTATCACATTTGTTCAATTTACGTCGCTACTATTTCATATAGCGTATTGGGCTAAGCGGCATCTCAAAGCGCATGAAATGGCGAGTATAATGCACTATTAAACTTCTAGGATAAGGCAAACAGAGACCCGATTAGATCATTTTATATTATGGTTAATTTAAGAATTCAGCGAAATTCTATCACATTTGTTCAATTTACGTCGCTACTATTTCATATAGCGTATTGGGCTAAGCGGCATCTCAAAGCGCATGAAATGGCGAGTATAATGCACTATTAAACTTCTAGGATCAGGCAAACGGAGAACCGATTAGACCATTTTATATTACGGTTAATATAAGAATTCTGCGTCATTCTATCACATTTGTTCAGCTTACGTCGCTCCTATTTCAGATAGCGTACTGGGCGAGGCGGCATCTTAAAGCGCGTGGAATGGCGAGTAAAATGCACTATTAAACTTCTATGATAGGGCAATCAGAGACCCGATTAGATCATTTTATGTTTTGGTTAATATAAGAATTCAGCGAAATTCTATCACGTTTGTTCAATTTACGTCGCTCCTATTTCAGATAGCGTATTGGGGTAAGCTGCACCTCAAAGCGCAAGACATGGCGAGTAAAATGCACTATTAAACTTCTAGGGTAGGGCAAACAGAGACCCGATTAGATCATTTTATATTTTGGTTAATATAAGAATTCGGCGAAATTCTATCACATTTGTTCAATTTACGTCGCTCCTATTTCAGACAGCGTATTGGGCTAAGCGGCATCTCAAAGCGCATGAAATGGCGAGTAAAATGCACTATTAAACTTCTATGATAGGGCTATCAGAGACCCGATTAGATCATTTTATATTTTGGTTAATATAAGAATTCAGCGAAATTCTATCACAATTGTTCAATTTACGTCGCTCCTATTTCAGATAGCGTATTGGGGTAAGCTGCACCTCAAAGCGCAAGACATGGCGAGTCAAATGCACTATTTAACTTCGCGGGTAGGGCAATCAGAGACCCGATTAGATCATTTTATATTATGGTTAATTTAAGAATTCAGAAAAATTCTATCACATTTGTTCAATTTACGTCGTTCCTATTTCAGATAGCATACTGGGCTAGGCGGCATCTTAAAGCGCGTGGAATGGCGAGTAAAATGCACTATTAAACTTCTATGATAGGGCAATCAGAGACCCGATTAGATCATTTTATGTTTTGGTTAATATAAGAATTCAGCGAAATTCTATCACGTTTGTTCAATTTACGTCGCTCCTATTTCAGATAGCGTATTGGGGTAAGCTGCACCTCAAAGCGCAAGACATGGCGAGTAAAATGCACTATTAAACTTCTAGGGTAGGGCAAACAGAGACCCGATTAGATCATTTTATATTTTGGTTAATATAAGAATTCGGCGAAATTCTATCACATTTGTTCAATTTACGTCGCTCCTATTTCAGATAGCGTATTGGGCTAAGCGGCAGCTCAAAGCGCATGAAATTTCGAGTAAAATGCACTATTAAACTTCTATGATAGGGCTATCAGAGACCCGATTAGATCATTTTATATTTTGGTTAATATAAGAATTCAGCGAAATTCTATCACAATTGTTCAATTTACGTCGCTCCTATTTCAGATAGCGTATTGGGGTAAGCTGCACCTCAAAGCGCAAGACATGGCGAGTCAAATGCACTATTTAACTTCGAGGGTAGGGCAATCAGAGACCCGATTAGATCATTTTATATTATGGTTAATTTAAGAATTCAGAAAAATTCTATCACATTTGTTCAATTTACGTCGTTCCTATTTCAGATAGCATACTGGGCTAGGCGGCATCTTAAAGCGCGCGGAATGGCGAGTAAAATGCACTATTAAACTTCTATGATAGGGCAATCAGAGACCCGATTAGATAATTTTATATTATGGTTAATTTAAGAATTCAGCGAAATTCTATCACATTTGTTCAATTTTCGTCGTTCCTATTTCAGATAGCGTATTGGGCTATGCGGCATCTTAAAGGGCGTGGAATGGCGAGTAAAATTCACTATTAAACTTCCATGATAGGGCAATCAGAGACCCGATTAGATCATTTTATATTTTGCTTAATATAAGAATTCAGCGAAATTCTATCACATTTGTTCAACTTACGTAGCTCCTATTTCAGATAGCGTACTGGGCTAGGAGGCACTTAAAGCGCGTGGAATGGCGAGTAAAATGCACTATTAAACTTCTATGGTAGGGCAATCAGAGAACCGATTAGATCATTTTATATTTTGGTTAATATATGAATTCAGCGAAATTCTATCACATTTGTTCAATTTACGTCGCTTCTATTTCAGATAGCGTATTGGGTTAAGCGGCATCTCAAAGCGCATGAAATGGCGAGTAAAATGCACCATTAAACTTCTAGGATAAGGCAAACAGAGACCCGATTAGATCATTTTATATTACGGTTAATATAAGAATGCAGCGTAATTCTATCACATTTGTTCAATTTACGTCGCTCCTATTTCAGATAGCGTACTGGGCTAGGCGGCATCTTAAAGCGCGTGGAATGGCGAGTAAAATGCACTATTAAACTTCTAGGGTAGGGCAAACAGAGACCCGATAAGATCATTTTATATTATGGTTAATTTAAGAATTCAGCGAAATTCTATCACATTTGTTCAATTTTCGTCGTTCCTATTTCAGATAGCGTATTGGGCTAAGCGGCATCTCAGAGCGCAAGAAATGTCGAGTAAAATGCACTATTAAACTTCTATGGCAGGGCAAACAGAGACCCGATTAGATCATTTTATATTATGGTTAATTTAAGAATTCAGAAAAATTCTATCACATTTGTACAATTTACGTCGCTACTATTTCATATAGCGTATTGGGCTAAGCGGCATCTCAAAGCGCATGAAATGGCGAGTATAATGCACTATTAAACTTCTAGGATATGGCAAACAGAGACCCGATTAGATCATTTTATATTACGGTTAATATAAGAATTCAGCGTAATTCTATCACATTTGTTCAACTTACGTCGCTCCTATTTCAGATAGCGTACTGGGCTGGGCGGCATCTTAAAGCGCGTGGAATGGCGAGTAAAATGCACCACTAAACTTCTATGATAGGGCAATCAGAGTCCCGATTAGATCATTTTATATTTCGGTTAATATAAGAATTCAGCGAAATTCTATCACATTTGTTCAATTTACGTCGTTCCTATTTCAGATAGCGTACTGGGCTAGGCGGCATCTTAAAGCGCGTGGAAAGGCGAGTAAAATACCCTATTAAACTTCTATGATAGGGCAATCAGAGACCCGATTAGATCATTTTATATTTTGTTTAATATAAGATTTCAGGGAAATTCTGTCACATTTGTCAAATTTACGTCGCTCCTATTTCAGATAGCTTATTGGGCTTAGCGGCATCTCAAAGCGCATGAAATTACGAGTAAAATGCACTGTTAAACTTCTAGGGTAGGGCAAACAGAGACCCGATTAGATCATTTTATATTATGGTTAATTTAAGAATTCAGCAAAATTCTATCACATTTGTTCAATTTACGTCGTTCGTATTTCAGATAGCGTACTGGGCTAGGCGGCATCTTAAAGCGCGTGGAATGGCGAGTGAAATGCACTATTAAACTTCTATGATAGGGCAATCAGAGACCCGATTAGATCATTTTATATTTTGTTAAATACAAGAATTCAGCGAAATTCTATCACATTGGTCAATTTACGTCGCTCCTATTTCAGATAGCGTACTGGGCTAGGCGGCATCTTAAAGCGCGTGGAATGGCGAGTAAAATGCACTGCTAAACTACTATGATAGGGCAATCAGAGACCCGATTAGATCATTTTATATTTTGGTTAATATAAGAATTCAGCGAAATTCTATCACATTTGTTCAACTTACGTAGCTCCTATTTCAGATAGCGTACTGGGCTAGGCGGCACTTAAAGCGCGTGGAATGGCGAGTAAAATGCACTATTAAACTTCTATGGTAGGGCAATCAGAGAACCAATTAGATCATTTTATATTTTGGTTAATATATGAATTCAGCGAAATTCTATCACATTTGTTCAATTTACGTCGCTCCTATTTCAGATAGCGTATTGGGCTAAGCGGCATCTCAAAGCGCATGAAATGGCGAGTAAAATGCACTATTAAACTTCTATGATAGGGCAAACAGAGACCCGATTAGAGCATTTTATATTATGGTTAATTTAAGAATTCAGAAAAATTCTATCACATTTGTTCAATTTAGGTCGTTCCTATTTCAGATAGCGTATTGGGCTATGCGGCATCTCAAAGCGCATGAAATGACGAGTAAAATGCACTATTAAACTTCTAGGGTAGGGCAAACAGAGACCCGATTAGATCATTTTATATTACGGTTAATATAAGAATTCAGCGTAATTCTATCACATTTGTTCAACTTACGTCGCTCCTATTTCAGATAGCGTACTGGGCTAGGCGGAATCTCAAAGCGCGTGGAAGGGCGAGTAAAATGCACTACTAAACTTCTATGATAGGGCAATCAGAGACCCGATTAGATCATTTTATATTTTGGTTAATATAAGAATTCAGCGAAATTCTCTCACATTTGTTCAATTTACGTCGCTGATATTTCAGATAGCGTATTGGGCTAAGCGGCATCTCAAAGCGCAAGAAATGTCGAGTAAAATGCACTATTAAACTTCTAGGGTAGGGCAAACAGAGACCCGATAAGATCATTTTATATTATGGTTAATTTAAGAATTCAGCGAAATTCTATCACATTTGTTCAATTTACGTCGCTCCTATTTCAGACAGCTTACTGGGCTAAGCGGCATCTCAAAGCGCATGAAATGACGAGTGAAATGCACTAATAAACTTCTAGGGTAGGCCGAACAAAGACACGATTAGATCATTTTACATTAAGTTTAATATAAGGATTCGGCGAAATTCTATCACATTTGTTCAATTTACGTCGCTCCTATTTCAGATAGCGTACTGGGCTAGGCGGCATCTTAAAGCGCATGAAATGGCGAGTAAAATGCACTGTGAAACTTCTAGGGTAGGGCAAACAGAGTCCCGATAAGGTCATTTTATATTATGGTTAATTTAAGAATTCAGCGAAATTCTATCACATTTGTTCAATTTACGTCGCTCCTATTTCAGATAGCGTATTGGGCTAAGCGGCATCTCAAAGCGCATGAAATGGCGAGTAAAATGCCCTATTAAACTTCTAGGGTAAGGCAAACAGAGACCCGATTAGATCATTTTATATTATGGTTAATTTAAGAATTCAGCGAAATTCTATCACATTTGTTCAATTTACGTCGCTCCTATTAAAGATAGCGTATTGGGCTAAGCGGCATCTGAAAGCGCATGAAGTGGCTAGTAAAATGCACTATTAAACTTCTAGGGTAGGGCAAACAAAGACCCGATTAAATCATTTTATATAATGGTTAATTTAAGAATTCAGCGAAATTCTATCACATTTGTTCAATTTACGTCGCTACTATTTCATATAGCGTATTGGGCTAAGCGGCATCTCAAAGCGCATGAAATGGCGAGTATAATGCACTATTAAACTTCTAGGATAAGGCAAACAGAGACCCGATTAGATCATTTTATATTACGGTTAATATAAGAATTCAGCGTAATTCTATCACATTTGTTCAACTTACGTCGCTCCTATTTCAGATAGCGTACTGGGCTAGGCGGCATCTTAAAGCGCGTGGAATGGCGAGTAAAATGCACCACTAAACTTCTATGATAGGGCAATCAGAGTCCCGATTAGATCATTTTATATTTTGGTTAATATAAGAATTCAGCGAAATTCTATCACATTTGTTCAATTTACGTCGTTCCTATTTCAGATAGCGTACTGGGCTAGGCGGCATCTTAAAGCGCGTGGAAAGGCGAGTAAAATACCCTATTAAACTTCCATGATAGGGCAATCAGAGACCCGATTAGATCATTTTATATTTTGTTTAATATAAGATTTCAGGGAAATTCTGTCACATTTGTTAAATTTACGTCGCTCCTATTTCAGATAGCTTATTGGGCTTAGCGGCATCTCAAAGCGCATGAAATTACGAGTAAAATGCACTGTTATACTTCAAGAGTAGGGCAAACAGAGACCCGATTAGATCATTTTATATTATGGTTAATTTAAGAATTCAGCAAAATTCTATCACATTTGTTCAATTTACGTCGTTCGTATTTCAGATAGCGTACTGGGCTAGGCGGCATCTTAAAGCGCGTGGAATGGCGAGTGAAATGCACTATTAAACTTCTATGATAGGGCAATCAGAGACCCGATTAGATCATTTTATATTTTGTTAAATACAAGAATTCAGCGAAATTCTATCACATTGGTCAATTTACGTCGCTCCTATTTCAGATAGCGTACTGGGCTGGGCGGCATCTTAAAGCGCGTGGAATGGCGAGTAAAATGCACTGCTAAACTACTATGATAGGGCAATCAGAGACCCGATTACGTCATTTTATATTTTGGTTAATATAAGAATTCAGCGAAATTCTATCACATTTGTTCAATTTACGTCGCTCCTATTTCAGATAGCGTATTGGGCTAAGCGGCATCTCAAAGCGCAAGAAATGGCGAGTAAAATGCACTATTAAACTTCTAGGATCAGGCAAACGGAGAACCGATTAGACCATTTTATATTACGGTTAATATAAGAATTCTGCGTCATTCTATCACATTTGTTCAGCTTACGTCGCTCCTATTTCAGATAGCGTACTGGGCGAGGCGGCATCTTAAAGCGCGTGGAATGGCGAGTAAAATGCACTATTAAACTTCTATGATAGGGCAATCAGAGACCCGATTAGATCATTTTATGTTTTGGTTAATATAAGAATTCAGCGAAATTCTATCACGTTTGTTCAATTTACGTCGCTCCTATTTCAGATAGCGTATTGTGGTAAGCTGCACCTCAAAGCGCAAGACATGGCGAGTAAAATGCACTATTAAACTTCTAGGGTAGGGCAAACAGAGACCCGATTAGATCATTTTATATTTTGGTTAATATAAGAATTCGGCGAAATTCTATCACATTTGTTCAATTTACGTCGCTCCTATTTCAGATAGCGTATTGGGCTAAGCGGCATCTCAAAGCGCATGAAATGGCGAGTAAAATGCACTATTAAACTTCTATGATAGGGCTATCAGAGACCCGATTAGATCATTTTATATTTTGGTTAATATAAGAATTCAGCGAAATTCTATCACAATTGTTCAATTTACGTCGCTCCTATTTCAGATAGCGTATTGGGGTAAGCTGCACCTCAAAGCGCAAGACATGGCGAGTCAAATGCACTATTTAACTTCGAGGGTAGGGCAATCAGAGACCCGATTAGATCATTTTATATTATGGTTAATTTAAGAATTCAGAAAAATTCTATCACATTTGTTCAATTTAAGTCGTTCCTACTTCAGATAGCGTACTGGGCTAGGCGGCATCTTAAAGGGCGTGGAATGGCGAGTAAAATTCACTATTAAACTTCCATGATAGGGCAATAAGAGACCCGATTAGATCATTTTATATTTTGCTTAATATAAGAATTCAGCGAAATTCTATCACATTTGTTCAACTTACGTAGCTCCTATTTCAGATAGCGTACTGGGCTAGGAGGCACTTAAAGCGCGTGGAATGGCGAGTAAAATGCACTATTAAACTTCTATGGTGGGGCAATCAGAGAACCGATTAGATCATTTTATATTTTGGTTAATATAAGAATTCAGCGAAATTCTATCACATTTGTTCAATTTACGTCGCTCCTATTTCAGATAGCGTATTGGGCTAAGCGGCATCTCAATACGCATGAAATGGCGAGTAAAATGCACTATTAACTTCTAGGATAAGGCAAACAGAGACCCGATTAGATCATTTTATATTACGGTTAATATAAGAATTCAGCGTAATTCTATCACATTTGTTCAACTTACGTCGTTCCTATTTCAGCTAGCGTACTGGGCTAGGCGGCATCTTAAAACGCGAGGAAGGGCGAGTAAAATGCACTATTAAACTTCTAGGGTAGGGCAAATAGAGACCCGATTAGATCATTTTATATTTTGGTTAATATAAGAATTCAGCGAAATTCTATCACATTCGTTCAATTTACGTCGCTCCTATTTCAGATAGCGTATTGGACTAAGCGCCATCTCAAAGCGCATGAAATGGCGAGTATAATGCACTATTAAACTTCTAGGGTAGGGCAAACAGAGACCCGATTAGATCATTTTATGTTACGGTTAATATAAGAATTGAGCGTAATTCTATCACATTTGTTCAAATTACGTCGCTCCTATTTCAGATAGCGTACTGGGCTAGGCGGCATCTTAAAGCGCGTGGAATGGCGAGTAAAATGCACTATTAAACTTCTATGATAGGGCAATCAGAGACCCGATTAGATCATTTTATGTTTTGGTTAATATAAGAATTCAGCGAAATTCTATCACATTTGTTCAATTTACGTCGCTCCTATTTCAGATAGCGTATTGGGCTAAGCGGCATCTCAATACGCATGAAATGGCGAGTAAAATGCACTATTAAACTTCTAGGATAAGGCAAACAGAGACCCGATTAGATCATTTTATATTACGGTTAATATAAGAATTCAGCGTAATTCTATCACATTTGTTCAACTTACGTCGTTCCTATTTCAGCTAGCGTACTGGGCTAGGCGGCATCTTAAAACGCGAGGAAGGGCGAGTAAAATGCACTATTTAACTTCTAGGGTAGGGCAAATAGAGACCCGATTAGATCATTTTATATTTTGGTTAATATAAGAATTCAGCGAAATTCTATCACATTCGTTCAATTTACGTCGCTCCTATTTCAGATAGCGTATTGGACTAAGCGCCATCTCAAAGCGCATGAAATGGCGAGTATAATGCACTATTAAACTTCTAGGGTAGGGCAAACAGAGACCCGATTAGATCATTTTATGTTACGGTTAATATAAGAATTGAGCGTAATTCTATCACATTTGTTCAAATTACGTCGCTCCTATTTCAGATAGCGTACTGGGCTAGGCGGCATCTTAAAGCGCGCGGAAGGGCGAGTAAAATGCACTACTAAACTTCTATGATACGGTAATCAGAGTCCCGATTAGATCATTTTATATTTTGGTTAATATAAGAATTCAGCGAAATTCTATCACATTCGTTCAATTTACGTCGCTCCTATTTCAGATAGCGTATTGGACTAAGCGCCATCTCAAAGCGCATGAAATGGCGAGTAGAATGCACTATTAAACTTCTAGGGTAGGGCAATCGGAGACCCGATTAGATCATTTTATATTATGGTTAATTTAAGAATTCAGCAAAATTCTATCACATTTGTTCAATTTACGTCGTTCCTATTTCAGATAGCGTACTGGGCTAGGCGGCATCTTAAAGGGCATGAAATGGCGAGTAAAATGCACTATTAAACTTCTATGATAGGGCAATCAGAGACCCGATTAGATCATTTTATATTTTGGTTAATATAAGAATTCAGCGAAATTCTATCACATTTGTTCAATTTACGTCGCTCCTATTTCAGATAGCTTATTGGGCTAGGCGGCATCTCAAAGCGCATGAAATGACGAGTGAAATGCACTATTAAACCTCTAGGGTAGGGCGAACAAAGACCCGATTAGATCATTTTACATTAAGGTTAATATAAGAATTCAGCGTAATTCTATCACATTTGTTCAACATACGTCGCTCCTATTTCAGATAGTGTACTGGGCTAGGCGGCATGTTAAAGCGCATGGAAGGGCGAGTAAAATGCACTACTAAACTTCTAGGGTAAGGCAAACAGAGACCAGATTAGATCATTTTATACTACGGTTAATATAAGAATTCAGCGAAATTCTATCACATTTGTTCAATTTACGTCGCTCCTATTTCAGACAGCTTATTGGGCTAAGCGGCATCTCAAAGCGCATGAAATGACGAGTGAAATGCACTAATAAACTTCTAGGGTAGGCCGAACAAAGACACGATTAGATCATGTTACATTATGTTTAATAAAAGAATTCAGCGTAATTCTATCACATTTGTTCAATTTACGTCGCTCCTATTTCAAATAGCGTATTGGGGTTACCGGCATCTCAAAGCGCATGAAATGGCGAGTAAAATGCACTATTAAACTTCTAGGATAAGGCAAACAGAGACCCGATCAGATCATTTTGTATTACGGTTAATATAAGAATTCAGCGTAATTCTATCACATTTGTTCAATTTACGTCGCTCCTATTTCATACAGCGAATTGATCTAAGCGGCATCTCAAAGCGCATGAAATGGCGAGTAAAATGCACTATTAAACTTCTAGGGTAGGGCAAACAGACGCCCGATTAGATCATTTTATATTACGGTTAATTTAAGAGTTCAGCAAGATTCTATCACATTTGTTCAATTTACGTCGCTCATATTTCAGATAGCTTATTGGGCTAAGCGGCACCTCAAAGCGCATGAAATGGCGAATAAAATGCACTATTAAACTTCTAGGGTAGGGCAAACAGAGACCCGATTAGATCATTTTATATTATGGTTAATTTAAGAATTCAGCGAAATTCTATCACATTTGTTCAATTTACGTCGCTCCTATTTCAGATAGCGTATTGGGCTAAGCGGAATCTCAAAGCGCATGAAATGACTAGTGAAATGCCCTATTAAACATCTAGGGTAGGGCGAACAGTGACCCGATTAGATCATTTTACATTAAGGTTAATGTAAGAATTCAGCGAAATTATATCACATTTGTTCAATTTACGTCGCTCCTATTTCAGATAGCGTACTGGGCTGGGCGGCATCTTAAAGCGCGTGGAATAGCGAGTAAAATGCACTATTAAACTTCTATGATAGGGCAATCAGAGACCGGATTAGATCATTTTATATTTTTTTTAATATAAGAATTAAGCGAAATTCTATCACATTTCTTCAATTTACGTCGCTCCTATTTCAGATAGCTTATTGGGCTAAGCGGCATCTCAAAGCGCATGAAATGACGAGTCAAATGCACTATTACACTTCTAGCGTAGGGCGAACAGAGACCCGATAAGATCATTTCACATTAAGGTTAATATAAGAATTCAGGGAAATTCTATCACAATTGTTCAATTTACGTCGCTCCTATTTCAGATAGCGTATTGGGGTAAGCTGCACCTCAAAGCGCAAGACATGGCGAGTCAAATGCACTATTAAACTTCGAGGGTAGGGCAATCAGAGACCCGATTAGATCATTTTATATTATGGTTAATTTAAGAATTCAGCGAAATTCTATCACATTTGTTCAATTTACGTCGCTCCTATTTCAGATAACGTATTGGGCTAAGCGGCAGCTCAAAGCGCATGAAATTTCGAGTAAAATGCACTATTAAACTTCTATGATAGGGCTATCAGAGACCCGATTAGATCATTTTATATTTTGGTTAATATAAGAATTCAGCGAAATTCTATCACAATTGTTCAATTTACGTCGCTCCTATTTCAGATAGCGTATTGGGGTAAGCTGCACCTCAAAGCGCAAGACATGGCGAGTCAAATGCACTATTAAACTTCGAGGGTAGGGCAATCAGAGACCCGATTAGATCATTTTATATTATGGTTAATTTAAGAATTCAGCGAAATTCTATCACATTTGTTCAATTTACGTCGCTCCTATTTCAGATAACGTATTGGGCTAAGCGGCAGCTCAAAGCGCATGAAATTTCGAGTAAAATGCACTATTAAACTTCTATGATAGGGCTATCAGAGACCCGATTAGATCATTTTATATTTTGGTTAATATAAGAATTCAGCGAAATTCTATCACAATTGTTCAATTTACGTCGCTCCTATTTCAGATAGCGTATTGGGGTAAGCTGCACCTCAAAGCGCAAGACATGGCGAGTCAAATGCACTATTTAACTTCGAGGGTAGGGCAATCAGAGACCCGATTAGATCATTTTATATTATGGTTAATTTAAGAATTCAGAAAAATTCTATCACATTTGTTCAATTTACGTCGTTCCTATTTCAGATAGCATACTGGGCTAGGCGGCATCTTAAAGCGCGCGGAATGGCGAGTAAAATGCACTATTAAACTTCTAGGGTAGGGCAAACACAGACCCGATAAGATCATTTTATATTATGGTTAATTTAAGAATTCAGCGAAATTCTATCACATTTGTTCAATTTTCGTCGTTCCTATTTCAGATAGCGTATTGGGCTAAGCGGCATCTCAGAGCGCAAGAAATGTCGAGTAAAATGCACTATTAAACTTCTATGGCAGGGCAAACAGAGACCCGATTAGATCATTTTATATTATGGTTAATTTAAGAATTCAGAAAAATTCTATCACATTTGTTCAATTTAGGTCGTTCCTATTTCAGATAGCGTATTGGGCTATGCGGCATCTCAAAGCGCATGAAATGACGAGTAAAATGCACTATTAAACTTCTAGGGTAGGGCAAACAGAGACCCGATTAGATCATTTTATATTACGGTTCATATAAGAATTCAGCGTAATTCTATCACATTTGTTCAACTTACGTCGCTCCTATTTCAGATAGCGTACTGGGCTAGGCGGATCTCAAAGCGCGTGGAAGGGCGAGTAAAATGCACTACTAAACTTCTATGATAGGGCAATCAGAGACCCGATTAGATCATTTCATATTTTGGTTAATATAAGAATTCAGCGAAATTCTCTCACATTTGTTCAATTTACGTCGCTGATATTTCAGATAGCGTATTGGGCTAAGTGGCATCTCAAAGCGCAAGAAATGTCGAGTAAAATGCACTATTAAACTTCTAGGGTAGGGCAAACAGAGACCCGATAAGATCATTTTATATTACGGTTAATTTAAGAATTCAGCGAAATTCTATCACATTTGTTCAATTTACGTCGCTCCTATTTCAGACAGCTTACTGGGCTAAGCGGCATCTCAAAGCGCATGAAGTGACGAGTGAAATGCACTAATAAACTTCTAGGGTAGGCCGAACAAAGACACGATTAGATCATTTTACATTAAGTTTAATATAAGGATTCGGCGAAATTCTATCACATTTGTTCAATTTACGTCGCTCCTATTTCAGATAGCGTACTGGGCTAGGCGGCATCTTAAAGCGCATGAAATGGCGAGTAAAATGCACTGTGAAACTTCTAGGGTAGGGCAAACAGAGTCCCGATAAGGTCATTTTATATTATGGTTAATTTAAGAATTCAGCGAAATTCTATCACATTTATCCAATTTACGTCGCTCCTATTTCAGATAGCGTATTGGGCTAAGCGGCATCTCAAAGCGCATGAAATGGCGAGTAAAATGCCCTATGAAACTTCTAGGGTAAGGCAAACAGAGACCCGATTAGATCATTTTATATTATGGTTAATTTAAGAATTCAGCGAAATTCTATCACATTTGTTCAATTTACGTCGCTCCTATTAAAGATAGCGTATTGGGCTAAGCGGCATCTGAAAGCGCATGAAGTGGCTAGTAAAATGCACTATTAAACTTCTAGGGTAGGGCAAACAAAGACCCGATTAAATCATTTTATATTATGGTTAATTTAAGAATTCAGCGAAATTCTATCACATTTGTTCAATTTACGTCGCTACTATTTCATATAGCGTATTGGGCTAAGCGGCATCTCAAAGCGCATGAAATGGCGAGTATAATGCACTATTAAACTTCTAGGATAAGGCAAACAGAGACCCGATTAGATCATTTTATATTACGGTTAATATAAGAATTCAGCGTAATTCTATCACATTTGTTCAACTTACGTCGCTCCTATTTCAGATAGCGTACTGGCTGGGCGGCATCTTAAAGCGCGTGGAATGGCGAGTAAAATGCACCACTAAACTTCTATGATAGGGCAATCAGAGTCCCGATTAGATCATTTTATATTTTGGTTAATATAAGAATTCAGCGAAATTCTATCACATTTGTTCAATTTACGTCGTTCCTATTTCAGATAGCGTACTGGGCTAGGCGGCATCTTAAAGCGCGTGGAAAGGCGAGTAAAATACCCTATTAAACTTCTATGATAGGGCAATCAGAGACCCGATTAGATCATTTTATATTTTGTTTAATATAAGATTTCAGGGAAATTCTGTCACATTTGTCAAATTTACGTCGCTCCTATTTCAGATAGCTTATTGGGCTTAGCGGCATCTCAAAGCGCATGAAATTACGAGTAAAATGCACTGTTAAACTTCTAGGGTAGGGCAAACAGAGACCCGATTAGATCATTTTATATTATGGTTAATTTAAGAATTCAGCAAAATTCTATCACATTTGTTCAATTTACGTCGTTCGTATTTCAGATAGCGTACTGGGCTAGGCGGCATCTTAAAGCGCGTGGAATGGCGAGTGAAATGCACTATTAAACTTCTATGATAGGGCAATCAGAGACCCGATTAGATCATTTTATATTTTGTTAAATACAAGAATTCAGCGAAATTCTATCACATTGGTCAATTTACGTCGCTCCTATTTCAGATAGCGTATTGGGCTAAGCGGCATCTCAAAGCGCATGAAATGGCGAGTAAAATGCACTATTAAACTTCTATGATAGGGCAAACAGAGACCCGATTAGATCATTTTATATTATGGTTAATTTAAGAATTCAGAAAAATTCTATCACATTTGTTCAATTTAGGTCGTTCCTATTTCAGATAGCGTATTGGGCTATGCGGCATCTCAAAGCGCATGAAATGACGAGTAAAATGCACTATTAAACTTCTAGGGTAGGGCAAACAGAGACCCGATTAGATCATTTTATATTACGGTTAATATAAGAATTCAGCGTAATTCTATCACATTTGTTCAACTTACGTCGCTCCTATTTCAGATAGCGTACTGGGCTAGGCGGAATCTCAAAGCGCGTGGAAGGGCGAGTAAAATGCACTACTAAACTTCTATGATAGGGCAATCAGAGACCCGATTAGATCATTTTATATTTTGGTTAATATAAGAATTCAGCGAAATTCTCTCACATTTGTTCAATTTACGTCGCTGATATTTCAGATAGCGTATTGGGCTAAGCGGCATCTCAAAGCGCAAGAAATGTCGAGTAAAATGCACTATTAAACTTCTAGGGTAGGGCAAACAGAGACCCGATAAGATCATTTTATATTATGGTTAATTTAAGAATTCAGCGAAATTCTATCACATTTGTTCAATTTACGTCGCTCCTATTTCAGACAGCTTACTGGGCTAAGCGGCATCTCAAAGCGCATGAAGTGACGAGTGAAATGCACTAATAAACTTCTAGGGTAGGCCGAACAAAGACACGATTAGATCATTTTACATTAAGTTTAATATAAGGATTCGGCGAAATTCTATCACATTTGTTCAATTTACGTCGCTCCTATTTCAGATAGCGTACTGGGCTAGGCGACATCTTAAAGCGCATGAAATGGCGAGTAAAATGCACTGTGAAACTTCTAGGGTAGGGCAAACAGAGTCCCGATAAGGCCATTTTATATTATGGTTAATTTAAGATTCAGCGAAATTCTATCACATTTGTTCAATTTACGTCGCTCCTATTTCAGATAGCGTATTGGGCTAAGCGGCATCTCAAAGCGCATGAAATGGCGAGTAAAATGCCCTATTAAACTTCTAGGGTAAGGCAAACAGAGACCCGATTAGATCATTTTATATTATGGTTAATTTAAGAATTCAGCGAAATTCTATCACATTTGTTCAATTTACGTCGCTCCTATTAAAGATAGCGTATTGGGCTAAGCGGCATCTGAAAGCGCATGAAGTGGCTAGTAAAATGCACTATTAAACTTCTAGGGTAGGGCAAACAAAGACCCGATTAAATCATTTTATATAATGGTTAATTTAAGAATTCAGCGAAATTCTATCACATTTGTTCAATTTACGTCGCTACTATTTCATATAGCGTATTGGGCTAAGCGGCATCTCAAAGCGCATGAAATGGCGAGTATAATGCACTATTAAACTTCTAGGATAAGGCAAACAGAGACCCGATTAGATCATTTTATATTACGGTTAATATAAGAATTCAGCGTAATTCTATCACATTTGTTCAACTTACGTCGCTCCTATTTCAGATAGCGTACTGGGCTAGGCGGCATCTTAAAGCGCGTGGAATGGCGAGTAAAATGCACCACTAAACTTCTATGATAGGGCAATCAGAGTCCCGATTAGATCATTTTATATTTTGGTTAATATAAGAATTCAGCGAAATTCTATCACATTTGTTCAATTTACGTCGTTCCTATTTCAGATAGCGTACTGGGCTAGGCGGCATCTTAAAGCGCGTGGAAAGGCGAGTAAAATACACTACTAATCTTCCATGATAGGGCAATCAGAGACCCGATTAGATCATTTTATATTTTGTTTAATATAAGATTTCAGGGAAATTCTGTCACATTTGTTAAATTTACGTCGCTCCTATTTCAGATAGCTTATTGGGCTTAGCGGCATCTCAAAGCGCATGAAATTACGAGTAAAATGCACTGTTATACTTCAAGAGTAGGGCAAACAGAGACCCGATTAGATCATTTTATATTATGGTTAATTTAAGAATTCAGCAAAATTCTATCACATTTGTTCAATTTACGTCGTTCGTATTTCAGATAGCGTACTGGGCTAGGCGGCATCTTAAAGCGCGTGGAATGGCGAGTGAAATGCACTATTAAACTTCTATGATAGGGCAATCAGAGACCCGATTAGATCATTTTATATTTTGTTAAATACAAGAATTCAGCGAAATTCTATCACATTGGTCAATTTACGTCGCTCCTATTTCAGATAGCGTACTGGGCTAGGCGGCATCTTAAAGCGCGTGGAATGGCGAGTAAAATGCACTGCTAAACTACTATGATAGGGCAATCAGAGACCCGATTAGGTCATTTTATATTTTGGTTAATATAAGAATTCAGCGAAATTCTATCACATTTGTTCAATTTACGTCGCTCCTATTTCAGATAGCGTATTGGGCTAAGCGGCATCTCATAGCGCAAGAAATGGCGAGTAAAATGCACTATTAAACTTCTAGGATCAGGCAAACGGAGAACCGATTAGACCATTTTATATTACGGTTAATATAAGAATTCTGCGTCATTCTATCACATTTGTTCAGCTTACGTCGCTCCTATTTCAGATAGCGTACTGGGCGAGGCGGCATCTTAAAGCGCGTGGAATGGCGAGTAAAATGCACTATTAAACTTCTATGATAGGGCAATCAGAGACCCGATTAGATCATTTTATGTTTTGGTTAATATAAGAATTCAGCGAAATTCTATCACATTTGTTCAATTTACGTCGCTCCTATTTCAGATAGCGTATTGGGCTAAGCGGCATCTCAAAGCGCATGAAATGGCGAGTAAAATGCACTATTAAACTTCTATGATAGGGCTATCAGAGACCCGATTAGATCATTTTATATTTTGGTTAATATAAGAATTCAGCGAAATTCTATCACAATTGTTCAATTTACGTCGCTCCTATTTCAGATAGCGTATTGGGGTAAGCTGCACCTCAAAGCGCAAGACATGGCGAGTCAAATGCACTATTTAACTTCGAGGGTAGGGCAATCAGAGACCCGATTAGATCATTTTATATTATGGTTAATTTAAGAATTCAGAAAAATTCTATCACATTTGTTCAATTTAAGTCGTTCCTACTTCAGATAGCGTACTGGGCTAGGCGGCATCTTAAAGGGCGTGGAATGGCGAGTAAAATTCACTATTAAACTTCCATGATAGGGCAATAAGAGACCCGATTAGATCATTTTATATTTTGCTTAATATAAGAATTCAGCGAAATTCTATCACATTTGTTCAACTTACGTAGCTCCTATTTCAGATAGCGTACTGGGCTAGGAGGCACTTAAAGCGCGTGGAATGGCGAGTAAAATGCACTATTAAACTTCTATGGTAGGGCAATCAGAGAACCGATTAGATCATTTTATATTTTGGTTAATATATGAATTCAGCGAAATTCTATCACATTTGTTCAATTTACGTCGCTTCTATTTCAGATAGCGTATTGGGTTCAGCGGCATCTCAAAGCGCATGAAATGGCGAGTAAAATGCACTATTAAACTTCTAGGATAAGGCAAACAGAGACCCGATTAGATCATTTTATATTACGGTTAATATAAGAATGCAGCGTAATTCTATCACATTTGTTCAACTTACGTAGCTCCTATTTCAGATCGTGTACTGGGCTAGGCGGCATCTTAAAGCGCGTGGAATGGCGAGTAAAATGCACTATTAAACTTCTATGATAGGGCAATCAGAGACCCGATTAGATCATTTTATGTTTTGGTTAATATAAGAATTCAGCGAAATTCTATCACATTTGTTCAATTTACGTCGCTCCTATTTCAGATAGCGTATTGGGCTAAGCGGCATCTCAATACGCATGAAATGGCGAGTAAAATGCACTATTAAACTTCTAGGATAAGGCAAACAGAGACCCGATTAGATCATTTTATATTACGGTTAATATAAGAATTCAGCGTAATTCTATCACATTTGTTCAACTTACGTCGTTCCTATTTCAGCTAGCGTACTGGGCTAGGCGGCTTCTAAAAGCGCATGAAATGACGAGTAAAATGCACTATTAAACTTCTAGGATAAGGCAAACAGAGACCCGATTAGATCATTTTATATTTTGGTTAATATAAGAATTCAGCGAAATTCTATCACATTCGTTCAATTTACGTCGCTCCTATTTCAGATAGCGTATTGGACTAAGCGCCATCTCAAAGCGCATGAAATGGCGAGTATAATGCACTATTAAACTTCTAGGGTAGGGCAAACAGAGACCCGATTAGATCATTTTATATTACGGTTAATATAAGAATTGAGCGTAATTCTATCACATTTGTTCAAATTACGTCGCTCCTATTTCAGATAGCGTACTGGGCTAGGCGGCATCTTAAAGCGCGCGGAAGGGCGAGTAAAATGCACTACTAAGCTTCTATGATACGGCAATCAGAGTCCCGATTAGATCATTTTATATTTTGGTTAATATAAGAATTCAGCGAAATTCTATCACATTCGTTCAATTTACGTCGCTCCTATTTCAGATAGCGTATTGGACTAAGCGCCATCTCAAAGCGCATGAAATGGCGAGTAGAATGCACTATTAAACTTCTAGGGTAGGGCAATCGGAGACCCGATTAGATCATTTTATATTATGGTTAATTTAAGAATTCAGCAAAATTCTATCACATTTGTTCAATTTACGTCGTTCCTATTTCAGATAGCGTACTGGGCCATGCGGCATCTTAAAGGGCATGAAATGGCGAGTAAAATGCACTATTAAACTTCTATGATAGGGCAATCAGAGACCCGATTAGATCATTTTATATTTTGGTTAATATAAGAATTCAGCGAAATTCTATCACATTTGTTCAATTTACGTCGCTCCTATTTCAGATAGCGTATTGGGGTAAGCTGCACCTCAAAGCGCAAGACATGGCGAGTCAAATGCACTATTAAACTTCGAGGGTAGGGCAATCAGAGACCCGATTAGATCATTTTATATTATGGTTAATTTAAGAATTCAGAAAAATTCTATCACATTTGTTCAATTTACGTCGTTCCTATTTCAGATAGCATACTGGGCTAGGCGGCATCTTAAAGCGCGCGGAATGGCGAGTAAAATGCACTATTAAACTTCTATGATAGGGCAATCAGAGACCCGATTAGATCATTTTATATTATGGTTAATTTAAGAATTCAGCAAAATTCTATCACATTTGTTCAATTTAAGTCGTTCCTATTTCAGATAGCGTACTGGGCTATGCGGCATCATAAAGGGCGTGGAATGGCGAGTAAAATTCACTATTAAACTTCCATGATAGGGCAATCAGAGACCCGATTAGATCATTTTATATTTTGCTTAATATAAGAATTCAGCGAAATTCTATCACATTTGCTCAACTTACGTAGCTCCTATTTCAGATAGCGTACTGGGCTAGGAGGCACTTAAAGCGCGTGGAATGGCGAGTAAAATGCACTATTAAACTTCTATGGTAGGGCAATCAGAGAACCGATATGATCATTTTATATTTTGGTTAATATAAGAATTCAGCGAAATTCTATCACATTCGTTCAATTTACGTCGCTCCTATTTCAGATAGCGTATTGGACTAAGCGCCATCTCAAAGCGCATGAAATGGCGAGTATAATGCACTATTAAACTTCTAGGGTAGGGCAAACAGAGACCCGATTAGATCATTTTATATTACGGTTAATATAAGAATTGAGCGTAATTCTATCACATTTGTTCAAATTACGTCGCTCCTATTTCAGATAGCGTACTGGGCTGGGCGGCATCTTAAAGCGCGTGGAATGGCGAGTAAATGCACTATTAAACTTCTATGATAGGGCAATCAGAGACCCGATTAGATCATTTTATGTTTTGGTTAATATAAGAATTCAGCGAAATTCTATCACATTTGTTCAATTTACGTCGCTCCTATTTCAGACAGCTTATTGGGCTAAGCGGCATCTCAAAGCGCATGAAATGACGAGTGAAATGCACTAATAAACTTCTAGGGTAGGCCGAACAAAGACACGATTAGATCATTTTACATTAAGTTTAATATAAGGATTCGGCGAAATTCTATCACATTTGTTCAATTTACGCCGCTCCTATTTCAGACAGCGTATTGGGCTTAGCGGCATCCCAAAGCTCAAGAAATGGCGAGTAAAATGCATTATAAAACTTCTAGGGTAGGGCAAACAGAGACCCGATTAGATCATTTTATATTATGGTTAATTTAAGAATTCAGCGAAATTCTACCACATTTGGTCAATTTACGTCGCTCCTATTTCAGATAGCGTATTGTGCTAAGCGGCATCTCAAAGCGCATGAAATGGCGAATAAAATGCACTATTCAACTTCTATGATAGGGCAATCAGAGACCCGATTACATCATTTTATATTACGGTTAATATAAGAATTCAGCGAAATTCTATCACATTTGTTCAACTTACGTCGCTCCAATTTCAGATAGCGTACCGGGCTGGTCGGCATCTTAAAGCGCATGCAATGACGAGTAAAATGCACCATTAAACTTCTAGGGTAGGGCAAACAGAGACCCGATTAGATCATTTAATTTTATGGTTAATATAAGAATTTAGCGTAATTCTATCACATTTGTTCAATTTACGTCGCTCCTATTTCACATAGCGAATTGGTCTGAGCGGCATCTCGAAGCGCATGAAATGGCGAATAGAATGCACTATTAAACATCTAGGATAAGGCAAACAGAGGCCCGAGTAGATCATTTTATATTGCGGTTAATATAAGAATTCAGCGTAATTCTATCACATTTGTTCAACTTACGTCGCTCCTATTTCAGATAGCGTACAGAGCTAGGCGGCATCTTAAAGCGCGTGGAATGGCGAGGAAAATGCACTACTAAACTTCTATGATAGGGCAATCAGAGACCCGCTTAGATCATTTTATATTTTGTTTAATATAAGATTTCAGGGAAATTCTATCACATTTGTTCAATTTACGTCGCTCCTATTCCAGGTAGCGTATTGGGATAAGCGGCATCTCATAGCGCATGAAATGGCGAATAAAATGCACTATTAAACTTCTAGGCTAGGGCGAACAGAGACCCGATTAGATCATGTTACATTATGTTTAATAAAAGAATTCAGCGTAATTCTATCACATTTGTTCAATTTACGTCGCACCTATTTCAGATAGCTTTTTGGGCTAAGCGGCAGCTCAAAGCGCATGAAATGGCGAGTGACATGCCCTATTAAACTTCTAGGGTAGGGCGAACAGAGACACGATTAGATCATGTTACATTATGTTTAATAAAAGAATTCAGCGTAATTCTATCACATTTGTTCAATTTACGTCGCTCCTATTTCAAATAGCGTATTGGGGTAACCGGCATCTCAAAGCGCATGAAATGGCGAGTAAAATGCACTATTAAACTTCTAGGATAAGGCAAACAGAGACCCGATCAGATCATTTTGTATTACGGTTAATATAAGAATTCAGCGTAATTCTATCACATTTGTTCAATTTACGTCGCTCCTATTTCACATAGCGAATTGGTCTAAGCGGCATCTCAAAGCGCATGAAATGGCGAGTAAAATGCACTATTAAACTTCTAGGGTAGGGCAAACAGACGCCCGATTAGATCATTTTATATTACGGTTAATTTAAGAGTTCAGCAAGATTCTATCACATTTGTTCAATTTACGTCGCTCCTATTTCAGGTAGCTTATTGGGCTAAGCGGCACCTCAAAGCGCATGAAATGGCGAATAAAATGCACTATTAAACTTCTAGGGTAGGGCAAACAGAGACCCGATTAGATCATTTTATATTATGGTTAATTTAAGAATTCAGCGAAATTCTATCACATTTGTTCAATTTACGTCGCTCCTATTTCAGATAGCTTATTGGGCTAAGCGGCATCTCAAAGCGCATGAAATGACGAGTCAAATGCACTATTACACTTCTAGCATAGGGCGCACAGAGACCCGATAAGATCATTTCACATTAAGGATAATATAAGAATTCAGGGAAATTCTATAACATTTGTTCAATTTACGTCGCTTCTATTTCAGATAGCGTATTGGGACAAGCGGCATCTCAAAGCGCATGAAATGACGAGTAAAATGCACTATTAAACTTCTAGGGTAGGGCAAACAGAGACCCGATTAGATCATTTTATATTATGGATAATTTAAGAATTCAGCGAAATTCTATCACATTTGTTCCATTTACGTCGCTCCTATTTCAGATAGCGTACTGGGCTAAGCGGCATCTCAAAGCGCATGAAATGGCGAGTAAAATGCCCTATTATACTTCTAGGATAAGGCAAACAGAGACCCGATTAGATCAATTTTTATTACGGTTAATATAAGAATTCAGCGTAATTCTATTACATTTGTTCAATTTACGTCGCTCCTGTTTCAGATAGCGTATTGGGCTAAGCGACGTCTCAAAGCACATGAAATGGCGAACAAAATTCACTATTAAACTTCTAGGCTAGGGCGAAGAGAGACCCGATTAGATCATTTTACATTATGGTTATGAAAGAATTCAGCGAAATTCTATCACATTTGTTCAATTTACGTCGCTCCTATTTCAGATAGCGTACTGGGCTAGGCGGCTTCTTAAAGCGCCTGGAATGGCGAGTAAAATGCACTATTAACCTTCTATGATAGGGCAATCAGAGACCCGATTAGATCATTTAATATTTTGGTTGATATAAGAATTCAGCGAAATTCTATCACATTTGTTCAATTTACGTCGCTCCTATTTCAGATTGCGTATTGCGCTAAGCGGCATCTCAAAGCGCATGAAATGGCGAGTAAAATGCACTATTAAACTTCTAGGGTAGGGCAAACAGAGACCCGATTAGATCATTTTATATTATGGTTAATTTAAGAATTCAGCAAAATTCTTTCACATTTGTTCAATTTACGTCGCTCCTATTCCAGATAGCGTATTGGGCTAAGCGGCATCTCAAAGCGCATGAAATGGCGAGTAAAATGCACTATTAAACTTCTAGGGCAGGGCAAACAGAGACCCGATTAGTTCATTTTATATTCTGGTTAATTTAAGAATTCAGCGAAATTCTGTCACATTTGTTGAACTTACGTCGCTCCTATTTCAGGTAGCTTATTGGGCTAAGCGGCATCGCAAAGCGCATGAAATGACGAGTGAAATGCACTATTAAACTTCTAGGGTAGGGCGAACAAAGACCCGATTAGATCATTTTACATTAAGGTTAATATAAGAATTCAGCGAAATTCTATCACATTTGTTCAATTTACGTCGCTCCTATTTCAGATAGCGTTTTGGGTTAAGCGGCATCTCAAAGCGCATGAAATGGCGAGTAAAATGCACTGTTAAACTTCTAGGGTAGGGCAAACAGAGACCCGATTAGATCATTTTATATTATGGTTAATTTTAGAGTACAGCGAAATTCTCTCACATTTGTTCAATTTACGTCGCTCCTATTTCAGATAGCGTGTTGGGCTAAGCGGCACCTCAAAGCGCATGAAATGGCGAGTAAAATGCACTATTAAACTTCTAGGGTAAGGCAAACAGAGACCCGATTAGATCATTTTATATTACGGTTAATATAAGAATTCAGAGTAATTCTATCACATTTGTTCAATTTACGGCGCCCCTATTTCAGATACCGTATTGGGCTAAGCGGCATCTCAAAGCGCATGAAATGTCGAGTAAAATGCACTATTAAACTTCTATGATAGGGCTATCAGAGACCCGATTAGATCATTTTATATTATGGTTAATTTAAGAATTCAGCGAAATTCTATCACATTTGTTCAATTTACGTCGCTTCCTATTTCAGATAGCGTATTGGGCTAAGCGGCATCTGAAAGCGCATGAAATGGCGAGTCAAATGCACTATTAAACTTCTAGGGTAGGGCAAACAGAGACCCGATTAGATCATTTTATATTATGGTTAATTTAAGAATTCAGCAAAATTCTATCACATTTGTTCAACATACGTCGCTCCTATTTCAGATATCGTACTGGGCTAGGCGGCATCTTAAAGCGCGTGGAATGGCGAGTAAAATGCACTACTAAACTTCTACGATAGGGCAATCAGAGACACGATTAGATCATTTTATATTTTGTTTAATATAAGATTTCAGGGAAATTGTATCACATTTGTTCAATTTACGTCGCTCCTGTTTCAGATAGCTTATAGGGCTTAGCGGCATCTCAAAGCGCATGAAATGACGAGTGAAATGCACTATTAAACTTCTATAATAGGGCAATCAGAGACCCGATTAGATCATTTTATATTATGGTTAATTTAAGAATTCAGCAAAATTCCATCACATTTGTTCAATTTACGTCGCTCCTATTTCAGATAGCGTACTGGGCTAGGCGGCATCTAAAAGCGCATGAAGTGGCGAGTATAATGCACTATTAAACTTCTAGGATAACGCAAACAGAGACCCGATTAGATCATTTTATATTATGGTTAATTTAAGAATTCAGCAAAATTCTATCACGTTTGTTCAATTTACGTCGCTCCTATTTCAGATAGCGAACTCGGCTAAGCGTAATCTCAAAGCGCATGAAATGGCGAATAAAATGCACTATTAAACTTCTAGGCTATGGCGATCAGAGCCCCGATCAGATCATTTTACATTATGGTTAATAAAAGAATTCAGCGAAATTCTATCACATTTGTTCAACTTACGTCGCTGCTATTTCAGATAGCGTACTGGGCTAGGCGGCATCTTAAAGCGGGTGGAATGGCAAGTAAAATGCACTATTAAACTTCTATGATAGGGCAATCAGAGACCCGATTAGATCATTTTATATTTTGGTTAATATAAGAGTTCAGCGAAATTCTATCACATTTGATCAATTTACGTCGCTCCTATTTCAGATAGCTTATTGGGCTTAGTGGCATCTCAAAGCGCATGAAGTGGCGAATAAAATGCACTATTAAACTTGTAGGCTAGGGCGAACAGAGACCCTATCAGATCATTTTACATTATGGTTAATAAAAGAATTCAGCGAAATTCTATCACATTTGTTCAACTTCTGTCATTCCTATTTCAGATAGCGTATTGGGCTAAGCGGCATCTCAAAGCGCATGAAATGGCGAGTAAGATGCACTATTAAACTTCTAGGGTAGGTGAAACAGAGTCCCGATGAGATCATTTTATATTATGGTTAATTTAAGAATTCAGCGAAATTCTATCACATTTGTTCAATTTACGTCGCTCCTATTTCAGATAGCATACTGGGCTAGGCGGCATCTTAAAGCGCGTGGAATGGCGAGTAAAATGCACTACGAAACTTCTACGATAGGGCAATCAGAGACCCGATTAGATCATTTTATATTTTGCTTAATATAAGAATTCAGCGAAATTCTATCACATTTGTTCAATTTACGTTGCTCCTATTTCAGATAGCTTATAGGGCTTAGCGGCATCTCAAAGCGCATGAAATGGCGAGTGAAATGCACTATTAGACTTCTATGGTAGGGCGAACAGAGACCCGATTAGATCATTTTACATTAAGGTTGATATAAGAATTCACGGAAATTCTATCACATTTGTTCAATTTACGTCGCTCCTGTTTCAGATAGCGTACTGGGCTAGGCGGCATCTAAAAGCGCATGAAATGGCGAGTATAATGCACTATTAAACTTCTAGGATAACGCAAACAGAGACCCGATTAGATCATTTTATATTATGGTTAATTTAAGAATTCAGCGAAATTCTATCACATTTGTTCAATTTACGTCGCTCCTATTTCAGATAGCGTACTGGGCTAGGCGGCATCTCAAAGCGCATGAAATGGCGACTAAAATGCACTATTAAACTTCTAGGCTAGGGCGAACAGAGACCCGATTAGATCATTTTACATTTTGGTTAATAAAAGAATTCAGCGAAATTCCATCACATTTGTTCAATTTACGTCGCTCCTATTTCAGATAGCATATTGGGCTAAGCGGCATCTCAAAGCGCATGAAATGACGAGTGAAATGCACTATTAAAATTCTATGATAGGGCAATCAGAGACCCGATTAGATCATTTTATGTTATGGTTAATTTAAGAATTCAGCAAAATTCTATCACATTTGTTCAATTCACGTCGCTCCTATTTCAGATAGCGTACTGGGCTAGGCGGCATCTTAAAGCGCGTGGAATGTCAAGTAAACTGCACTATTAAATTTCTATGATAGGGCAATCAGAGACCCGATTAGATCATTTTATATTTTGGTTAACATAAGAATTCAGCGAAATTCTATCACATTTGTTCAATTTACGTCGCTCCTATTACAGATAGCTTATTGGGCTTAGCGGCATCACAAAGCGCATGAAATGACGAGCGAAATGCACTATTAAACTTCGATGATAGGGCAACCAGAGACCCGATTAGATCATTTTATATTTTGTTTAATGTAAGATTTCAGGGAAATTTTATCACGGTTGTTCAATTTACGTCGCTCCTATTTCAGATAGCGAACTCGGCTAAGCGGCATCTCAAAGCGCATGAAATGGCGAATAAAATGCGCTATTAAACTTCTAGGCTATGGCGATCAGAGCCCCGATCAGATCATTTTACATTGTGGTTAATAAAAGAATTCAGCGAAATTCTATCACATTTGTTCAACTTACGTCGCTGCTATTTCAGATAGCGTACTGGGCTAGGCGGCATCTTAAAGCGCGTGGAATGGCAAGTAAAATGCACTATTAAACTTCTATGATAGGGCAATCAGAGACCCGATTAGATCATTTTATATTTTGGTTAATATAAGAATGCGGCGAAATTCTATCACATTTGATCAATTTACGTCGCTCCTATTTCAGATAGCGTACTGGGCTAGGCGGCATCTTAAAGCGCGTGGAATGGCGAGTAAAATGCACTACTAAACTTCTACGATAGGGCAATCAGAGACCCGATTAGATCATTTTATATTTTGGTTAATATAAGAATTCAGCGGAATTCTATCACATTTGTTCAATTTACGTCGCTCCTATTTCAGATAGCATACTGCGCAAGGCGGCTTCTTAAAGCGCGTGGAATGGCGAGTAAAACGCGATATTAAACTTCTAGGATAAGGCAAACAGAGACCCGATTAGATCATTTTATATTACGGTTAATATAAGAATGCAGCGTAATTCCAGCACATTTGTTCAACTTACGTCGCTCCTATTTCAGATAGCGTTCTGGGCTAGGCTGCATCTCAAAGCGCATGAAATGGCGAGTGAAATGCACTATTAGACTTCTATGGTAGGGCGAACAGAGTCCCGATAGGATCATTTTACATTAAGGTTAATATAAGAATTCACGGAAATTCTATCACATTTGTTCAATTTACGTCGCTCCTATTTCAGATAGCGTATTGGGCTAAGCGGCATCTCAAAGCGCATGAAATGGCGAATAAAATGCACTATTAAACTTCTAGGCTAGGGCGAACAGAGACCCGATCAGTTCATTTCATATTATGGTTAATTTAAGAATTCAGCAAAATTCTATCACATTTGTTCAATTTACGTCGTTACTATTTCAGATAGCGTACTGGGCTCGGCGGCATCTTAAAGCGCGTGGAATGGCGAGTGAAATGCACTATTAGACTTCTATGGTAGGGCGAACAGAGACCCGATTAGATCATTTTATATTATGGTTAATTTAAGAATTCAGCAAAATTCTATCACATTTGTTCAATTTACGTCGCTCCTATGTCAGTTAGCGTATTCGGCTAAGCGGCATCTCAAAGCGCATGAAGAGGCGAATAAAATGCACTATTAAACTTGTAGGCTAGGGCGAACAGAGACCCGATCAGATCATTTTACATTATGGTTAATAAAAAAATTCAGCGAAATTCTATCACATTTGTTCAACTTCTGTCGCTCCTATTTCAGATAGCGTATTGGGATAAGCGGCATCTCAAAGCGCATGAAATGGCGAGTAAAATGCACTATTAAACTTCTAGGGTAGGTCAGACAGAGACCCGATGAGATCATTTTATATTATGGTTAATTTAAGAATTCAGCGAAATTCTATCACATTTGTTCAATTTACGTCGCTCCTATTTCAGATAGCATACTGGGCTAGGCGGCACCTTAAAGCGCGTGGAATGGCGAGTAAAATGCACTACTAAACTTCTACGATAGGGCAATCAGAGACACGATTAGATCATTTTATATTTTGGTTAATATAAGAATTCAGCGAAATTCTATCACATTTGTTCAATTTACGTCGCTCCTATTTCAGATAGCGTACTGAGCTAGGCGGCATCTTAAAGCGCGTGGAATGGCGAGTAAAATGCACTACTAAACTTCTACGATAGGGCAATCAGAGACCCGATTAGATCATTTTATATTTTGGTTAATATAAGAATTCAGCGAAATTCTATCACATTTGATCAATTTACGTCGCTCCTATTTCAGATAGCTTATAGGGCTTACCGGCATCTCAAAGCGCATGAAATGGCGAGTGAAATGCACTATTAAACTTCTAGGCTAGGGCGAACAGAGACCCGATTAGATCATTTTACATTTTGGTTAATAAAAGAATTCAGCGAAATTCTATCACATTTGTTCCATTTACGTCGCTCCTATTGCAGATAGCATATTGGGCTAAGCGGCATCTCAAAGCGCATGAAATGACGAGTGAAATGCACTATTAAAATTCTATGATAGGGCAATCAGAGACCCGATTAGATCATTTTATATTATGGTTAATTTAAGAATTCAGCAAAATTCCATCACATTTGTTCAATTTACGTCGCTCCTATTTCAGATAGCGTACCGGGCTAGGCGGCATCTAAAAGCGCATGAAATGGCGAGTGAAATGCACTATTAGACTTCTATGGTAGGGCGAACAGAGACCCGATTAGATCATTTTACATTAAGGTTGATATAAGAATTCACGGAAATTCTATCACATTTGTTCAATTTACGTCGCTCCTGTTTCAGATAGCGTACTGGGCTAGGCGGCATCTAAAAGCGCATGAAATGGCGAGTATAATGCACTATTAAACTTCTAGGATAACGCAAACAGAGACCCGATTAGATCATTTTATATTACGGTTAATATAAGAATGCAGCGTAATTCCAGCACATTTGTTCAACTTACGTCGCTCCTATTTCAGATAGCGTACTGGGCTAGGCTGCATCTCAAAGCGCATGAAATGGCGAGTGAAATGCACTATTAGACTTCTATGGTAGGGTGAACAGAGGCCCGTTTATTTCATTTTACATTAAGGTTAATATAAGTATTCACGGAAATTCTATCACATTTGTTCAATTTACGTCGCTCCTATTTCAGATAGCGTACTGGGCTAGGCGGCATCTCGAAGCGCATGAAATGGCGACTAAAATGCACTATTAAACTTCTAGGCTAGGGCGAACAGAGACCCGATTAGATCATTTTACATTTTGGTTAATAAAAGAATTCAGCGGAATTCCATCACATTTGTCCAATTTACGTCGCTCCTATTTCAGATAGCATATTGGGCTAAGCGGCATCTCAAAGCGCATGAAATGACGAGTGAAATGCACTATTAAAATTCTATGATAGGGCAATCAGAGACCCGATTAGATCATTTTATATTATGGTTAATTTAAGAATTCAGCAAAATTCTATCACATTTGTTCAATTTACGTCGCTCCTATTTCAGATAGCGTACTGGGCTTGGCGGCATCTTAAAGCGCATGAAATGACGAGTGAAGTGCACTATTAAACTTCTAGGCTAGGGCGAACAGAGACCCGATTAGATCATTTTACATTTTGGTTAATAAAAGAATTCAGCGAAATTCTATCACATTTGTTCAATTTACGTCGCTCCTATTTCAGATAGCATATTGGGCTAAGCGGCATCTCAAAGCGCATGAAATGCACTATTAAAATTCTATGATAGGGCAATCAGAGACCCGATTAGATCATTTTATATTATTGTTAATTTAAGAATTCAGCAAAATTCCATCACATTTGTTCAATTTACGTCGCTCCTATTTCGGGTAGCGTACTGGGCTAGGCGGCATCTAAAAGCGCATGAAATGGCGAGTATAATGCACTATTAAACTTCTAGGATAACGCAAACAGAGACCCGATTAGATCATCTTATATTATGGTTAATTTAAGAATGCAGCGAAATTCTATCACATTTGTTCAATTTACGTCGCTCCTATTTCAGATAGCATACTGGGCTAGGCGGCATCTTAAAGCGCGTGGAGTGGCGAGTAAAACGCGCTATTAAACTTCTAGGATAAGGCAAACAGAGACCCGATTAGATCATTTTATATTACGCTTAATATGAGAATGCAGCGTAATTCTATCACATTTGTTCAACTTACGTCGCTCCTATTTCAGATAGCGTACTGGGATAGGCGGCATCTCAAAGCGCATGAAATGGCGAGTGAAATGCACTATTAGACTTCTATGGTAGGGCGAACAGAGACCCGATTAGATCATTTTACATTAAGGTTGATGTAAGAATTCACGGAAATTCTATCACATTTGTTCAATTTACGTCGCTCCTGTTTCAGATAGCGTACTGGGCTAGGCGGCATCTAAAAGCGCATGAAATGGCGAGTATAATGCACTATTAAACTTCTAGGATACGCAAACAGAGACCCGATTAGATCATTTTATATTATGGTTAATTTAAGAATTCAGCGAAATTCTATCACATTTGTTCAATTTACGTCGCTCCTATTTCAGATAGCATACTGCGCAAGGCGGCTTCTTAAAGCGCGTGGAATGGCGAGTAAAACGCGATATTAAACTTCTAGGATAAGGCAAACAGAGACCCGATTAGATCATTTTATATTACGGTTAATATAAGAATGCAGCGTAATTCCAGCACATTTGTTCAACTTACGTCGCTCCTATTTCATATAGCGTTCTGGGCTAGGCTGCATCTCAAAGCGCATGAAATGGCGAGTGAAATGCACTATTAGACTTCTATGGTAGGGCGAACAGAGTCCCGATAGGATCATTTTACATTAAGGTTAATATAAGAATTCACGGAAATTCTATCACATTTGTTCAATTTACGTCGCTCCTATTTCAGATAGCGTATTGGGCTAAGCGGCCTCTCAAAGCGCATGAAATGGCGAGTGAAATGCACTATTAGACTTCTATGGTAGGGCGAACAGAGACCCGATAGGATCATTTCACATTTTGGTTAATAAAAGAATTCAGCGAAATTCTATCACGTTTGTTCAATTTACGTCGCACCTATTCCAGATAGCGTACTGGGCTAGGCGGCATCTCGAAGCGCATGAAATGGCGACTAAAATGCACTATTAAACTTCTACGATAGGGCAATCAGAGACCCGATTAGATCATTTTATATTTTGGTTAATATAAGAATTCAGCGAAATTCTATCACATTTGATCAATTTACGTCGCACCTATTCCAGATAGCGTATTCGGCTAAGCGGCATCTCAAAGCGCATGAAATGGCGAATAAAATGCACTATTAAACTTCTAGGCTAGGGCGAACAGAGACCCGATCAGTTCATTTTCATATTATGGTTAATTTAAGAATTCAGCAAAATTCTATCACATTTGTTCAATTTACGTCGTTTACTATTTCAGATAGCGTACTGGGCTCGGCGGGCAATCTTAAAGCGCGTGGAATGGCGAGTGAAATGCACTATTAGACTTCTATGGTAGGGCGAACAGAGACCCGATTAGATCATTTTATATTATGGTTAATTTAAGAATTCAGCAAAATTCTATCACATTTGTTCAATTTACGTCGCTCCTATGTCAGTTAGCGTATTCGGCTAAGCGGCATCTCAAAGCGCATGAAGAGGCGAATAAAATGCACTATTAAACTTGTAGGCTAGGGCGAACAGAGACCCGATCAGATCATTTTACATTATGGTTAATAAAAAAATTCAGCGAAATTCTATCACATTTTATTCGCTTCTGTCGCTCCTATTTCAGATAGCGTATTGGGATAAGCGGCATCTCAAAGCGCATGAAATGGCGAGTAAAATGCACTATTAAACTTCTAGGGTAGGTCAGACAGAGACCCGATGAGATCATTTTATATTATGGTTAATTTAAGAATTCAGCGAAATTCTATCACATTTGTTCAATTTACGTCGCTCCTATTTCAGATAGCATACTGGGCTAGGCGGGGCACCTTAAAGCGCGTGGAATGGCGAGTAAATGCACTACTAAACTTCTACGATAGGGCAATCAGAGACCCGATTAGATCATTTTATATTTTGGTTAATATAAGAATTCAGCGGAAATTCTATCACATTTGTTCAATTTACGTCGCTCCTATTTCAGATAGCGTACTGAGCTAGGCGGCATCTTAAAGCGCGTGGAATGGCGAGTAAAATGCACTACTAAACTTCTACGATAGGGCAATCAGAGACCCGATTAGATCATTTTATATTTTGGTTAATATAAGAATTCAGCGAAATTCTATCACATTTGATCAATTTACGTCGCTCCTATTTCAGATAGCTTATAGGGCTTACCGGCATCTCAAAGCGCATGAAATGGCGAGTGAAATGCACTATTAAACTTCTAGGCTAGGGCGAACAGAGACCCGATTAGATCATTTTACATTTTGGTTAATAAAAGAATTCAGCGAAATTCTATCACATTTGTTCAATTTACGTCGCTCCTATTGCAGATAGCATATTGGGCTAAGCGGCATCTCAAAGCGCATGAAATGACGAGTGAAATGCACTATTAAAATTCTATGATAGGGCAATCAGAGACCCGATTAGATCATTTTATATTATGGTTAATTTAAGAATTCCAGCAAAATTCCATCACATTTGTTCAATTTACGTCGCTCCTATTTCAGATAGCGTACCGGGCTAGGCGGCATCTAAAAGCGCATGAAATGGCGAGTGAAATGCACTATTAGACTTCTATGGTAGGGCGAACAGAGACCCCGATTAGATCATTTTACATTAAGGTTAATATAAGAATTCACGGAAATTCTATCACATTTGTTCAATTTTCGTCGGCTCCTGTTTCAGATAGCGTACTGGGCTAGGCGGCATCTAAAAGCGCATGAAATGGCGAGTATAATGCACTATTAAACTTCTAGGATAACGCAAACAGAGACCCGATTAGATCATTTTATATTACGGTTAATATAAGAATGCAGCGTAATCCCAGCACATTTGTTCAACTTACGTCGCTCCTATTTCAGATAGCGTACTGGGCTAGGCTGCATCTCAAAGCGCATGAAATGGCGAGTGAAATGCACTATTAGACTTCTATGGTAGGGTGAACAGAGGCCCGTTTAGGTCATTTTACATTAAGGTTAATATAAGTATTCACGGAAATTCTATCACATTTGTTCAATTTACGTCGCTCCTATTTCAGATAGCGTACTGGGCTAGGCGGCATCTCGAAGCGCATGAAATGGCGACTAAAATGCACTATTAAACTTCTAGGCTAGGGCGAACAGAGACCCGATTAGATCATTTTACATTTTGGTTAATAAAAGAATTCAGCGAAATTCCATCACATTTGTTCAATTTACGTCGCTCCTATTTCAGATAGCATATTGGGCTAAGCGGCATCTCAAAGCGCATGAAATGACGAGTGAAATGCACTATTAAAATTCTATGATAGGGCAATCAGAGACCCGATTAGATCATTTTATATTATGGTTAATTTAAGAATTCAGCAAAATTCTATCACATTTGTTCAATTTACGTCGCTCCTATTTCAGATAGCGTACTGGGCTTGGCGGCATCTTAAAGCGCATGAAATGACGAGTGAAGTGCACTATTAAACTTCTATGATACGGCAATCAGAGACCCGATTAGATCATTTTATATTTTGTTTAATATAAGATTTCAGGGAAATTTTATCACATTTGTTCAATTTACGTCGCTCCTATTTCAGATAGCGTACTGGGCTAGGCGGCATCTTAAAGCGCGTGGAATGTCAAGTAAACTGCACTATTAAATTTCTATGATAGGGCAACCAGAGACCCGATTAGATCATTTTATATTTTGGTTAACATAAGTATTCAGCGAAATTCTATCACATTTGTTCAATTTACGTCGCTCCTATTACAGATAGCTTATTGGGCTTAGCGGCATCGCAAAGCGCATGAAATGGCGAGCAAAATGCACAATTAAACTTCTAGGGTAGGTCAAACAGAGTCCCGATGAGATCATTTTATATTATGGTTAATTTAAGAATTCAGCGAAATTCTATCACATTTGTTCAATTTACGTCGCTCCTATTTCAGATAGCATACTGGGCTAGGCGGCATCTTAAAGCGCGTGGAATGGCGAGTAAAATGCACTACTAAACTTCTATGATAGGGGAATCAGAGACCCGATTAGATCATTTTATATTTTGGTTAATATAAGAGTTCAGCGAAATTCTATCACATTTGATCAATTTACGTCGCTCCTATTTCAGATAGCGTACTGGGCTAGGCGGCATCTTAAAGCGCGTGGAATGGCGAGTAAAATGCACTACTAAACTTCTACGATAGGGCAATCAGAGACCCGATTAGATCATTTTATATTTTGGTTAATATAAGAATTCAGCGAAATTCTATCACATTTGTTCAATTTACGTCGCTCCTATTTCAGATAGCTTATAGGGCTTAGCGGCATCTCAAAGCGCATGAAATGGCGAGTGAAATGCACTATTAAACTTCTAGGCTAGGGCGAACAGAGACCCGATTAGATCATTTTACATTTGGTTAATAAAAGAATTCAGCGAAATTCTATCACATTTGTTCAATTTACGTCGCTCCTATTTCAGATAGCATATTGGGCTAAGCGGCATCTCAAAGCGCATGAAATGCACTATTAAAAATTCTATGATAGGGCAATCAGAGACCCGATTAGATCATTTTAATATATTGTTAATTTAAGAATTCAGCAAAATTCCATCACATTTGTTCAATTTACGTCGCTCCTATTTCGGATAGCGTACTGGGCTAGGCGGCATCTAAAAGCGCATGAAATGGCGAGTATAATGCACTATTAAACTTCTAGGATAACGCAAACAGAGACCCGATTAGATCATTTTATGTTATGGTTAATTTAAGAATGCAGCGAAATTCTATCACATTTGTTCAATTTACGTCGCTCCTATTTCAGATACCATACTGGGCTAGGCGGCATCTTAAAGCGCGTGGAGTGGCGAGTAAAACGCGCTATTAAACTTCTAGGATAAGGCAAACAGAGACCCGATTAGATCATTTTATATTACGCTTAATATGAGAATGCAGCGTAATTCTATCACATTTGTTCAACTTACGTCGCTCCTATTTCAGATAGCGTACTGGGATAGGCGGCATCTCAAAGCGCATGAAATGGCGAGTGAAATGCACTATTAGACTTCTATGGTAGGGCGAACAGAGACCCGATTAGATCATTTTACATTAAGGTTGATATAAGAATTCACGGAAATTCTATCACATTTGTTCAATTTACGTCGCTCCTGTTTCAGATAGCGTACTGGGCTAGGCGGCATCTAAAAGCGCATGAAATGGCGAGTATAATGCACTATTAAACTTCTAGGATAACGCAAACAGAGACCCGATTAGATCATTTTATATTATGGTTAATTTAAGAATTCAGCGAAATTCTATCACATTTGTTCAATTTACGTCGCTCCTATTTCAGATAGGCATACTGCGCAAGGCGCGGCTTCTTAAAGCGCGTGGAATGGCGAGTAAAACGCGCTATTAAACTTCTAGAATAAGGCAAACAGAGACCCGATTAGATCATTTTATATTACGGTTAATATAAGAATGCAGCGTAATTCCAGCACATTTGTTCAACTTACGTCGCTCCTATTTCAGATAGCGTACTGGGCTAGGCTGCATCTCAAAGCGCATGAAATAGCGAGTGAAATGCACTATTAGACTTCTATGGTAGGGCGAACAGAGGCCCGTTTAAATCATTTTACATTAAGGTTAATATAGGTATTCACGGAAATTCTATCACATTTGTTCAATTTACGTCGCTCCTATTTCAGATAGCGTACTGGGCTAGGCGGCATCTCAAAGCGCATGAAATGGCGACTAAAATTCACTATTAAACTTCTAGGCTAGGGCGAACAGAGACCCGATTAGATCATTTTACATTTTGGTTAATAAAAGAATTCAGCGAAATTCCATCACATTTGTTCAATTTACGTCGCTCCTATTTCAGATAGCATATTGGGCTAAGCGGCATCTCAAAGCGCATGAAATGACGAGTGAAATGCACTATTAAGCTTCTAGGGTGGGGCGAACAGAGACCCGATTAGATCATTCTACATTAAGGTAAATATAAGAATTCACGGAAATTCTATCACATTTGTATCAATTTACGTCGCTCCTATTTCAGATAGCGTACTGGGCTATGCGGCATGTAAAAGCGCATGAAATGGCGAGTATAATGCACTATTAAACTTCTAGGATAACGCAAACAGAGACCCGATTAGATCATTTTATGTTATGGTTAATTTAAGAATTCAGGGAAATTTTATCACATTTGTTCAATTTACGTCGCTCCTATTTCAGATAGCGTACTGGGCTAGGCGGCATCTTAAAGCGCATGAAATGACGAGTGAAATGCACTATTAAACTTCTATGATAGGGCAATCAGAGACCAGATTAGATCGTTTTATATTTTGTTTAATATAAGAGTTCAGCGAAATTCTATCACATTTGATCAATTTACGTCGCTCCAATTTCAGATAGCTTATTGGGCTTAGCGGCATCTCAAAGCGCATGAAGTGGCGAATAAAATGCACTATTAAACTTGTAGGCTAGGGCGAACAGAGACCCGATCAGATCATTTGACATTATGGTTAATAAAAAAATTCAGTGAAATTCTATCACATTTGTTCAATTTACGTCGCTCCTATTTCAGATAGCATATTGGGCTAAGCGGCATCTCAAAGCGCATGAAATGACGAGTGAAATGCACTATTAAAATTCTATGATAGGGCAATCAGAGACCCCGATTAGATCATTTTATATTATGGTTAATTTAAGAATTCAGCAAAATTCTATCACATTTGTTCAATTCACGTCGCTCCTATTTCAGATAGCGTACTGGGCTAGGCGGCATCTTAAAGCGCGTGGAATGTCAAGTAAACTGCACTATTAAATTTCTATGATAGGGAAATCAGAGACCCGATTAGATCATTTTATATTTTGGTTAACATAAGAATTCAGCGAAATTCTATCACATTTGTTCAATTTACGTCGCTCCTATTTCAGATAGCATATTGGGCTAAGCGGCATCTCAAAGCGCATGAAATGGCGAGTGAAATGCACTATTAAAATTCTATGATAGGGCAATCAGAGACCCGACTAGATCATTTTATATTATGGTTAATTTAAGAATTCAGCAAAATTCTATCACATTTGTTCAATTTACGTCGCTCCTGTTTCAGATAGCGTACTGGGCTAGGCGGCATCTAAAAGCGCATGAAATGGCGAGTATAATGCACTATTAAACTTCTAGGATAACGCAAACAGAGACCCGATTAGATCATTTTATATTATGGTTAATTTAAGAATTCAGCGAAATTCTATCACATTTGTTCAATTTACGTCGCTCCTATTTCAGATAGCATACTGCTCAAGGCGGCTTCTTAAAGCGCGTGGAATGGCGAGTAAAACGCGCTATCAAACTTCTAGGATAAGGCAAACAGAGACCCGATTAGATCATTTTATATTACGGTTAATATAAGAATTTAGCGTAATTCCAGCACATTTGTTCAACTTACGTCGCTCCTATTTCAGATAGCGTACTGGGCTAGGCTGCATCTCAAAGCGCATGAAATGGCGAGTGAAATGCACTATTAGACTTCTATGGTAGGGCGAACAGAGGCCCGTTTAGATCATTTTACATTAAGGTTAATATAAGTATTCACGGAAATTCTATCACATTTGTTCAATTTACGTCGCTCCTATTTCAGATAGCGTACTGGGCTAGGCGGCATCTCAAAGCGCATGAAATGGCGACTAAAATGCACAATTAAACTTCTAGGCTAGGGCGAACAGAGACACGATTAGATCACTTTACATTTTGGTTAATAAAAGAATTCAGCGATATTCCATCACATTTGTTCAATTTACGTCGCTCCTATTTCAGATAGCATATTGGGCTAAGCGGCATCTCAAAGCGCATGAAATGACGAGTGAAATGCACTATTAAAATTCTATGATAGGGCAATCAGAGACCCGATTAGATCATTTTATATTTTGTTTAATATAAGATTTCAGGGAAATTTTATCACATTTGTTCAATTTACGTCGCTCCTATTTCAGATAGCGTACTGGGCTAGGCGGCATCTTAAAGCGCGTGGAATGTCAAGTAAACTGCACTATTAAATTTCTATGATAGGGCAATCAGAGACCCGATTAGATCATTTTATATTTTGGTTAACATAAGAATTCAGCGAAATTCTATCACATTTGTTCAATTTACGTCGCTCCTATTTCAGATAGCTTATAGGGCTTAGCGGCATCTCAAAGCGCATGAAATGGCGAGTGAAATGCACTATTAAACTTCTAGGCTAGGGCGAACAGAGACCCGATTAGATCATTTTACATTTTGGTTAATAAAAGAATTCAGCGAAATTCTATCACATTTGTTCAATTTACGTCGCTCCTATTTCAGATAGCATATTGGGCTAAGCGGCATCTCAAAGCGCATGAAATGACGAGTGAAATGCACTATTAAAATTCTATGATAGGGCAATCAGAGACCCGATTAGATCATTTTATATTATGGTTAATTTAAGAATTCACGGAAATTCTATCACATTTGTTCAATTTACGTCGCTCCTGTTTCAGATAGCGTACTGGGCTAGGCGGCATCTAAAAGCGCATGAAATGGCGAGTATAATGCACTATTAAACTTCTAGGATAACGCAAACAGAGACCCGATTAGATCATTTTATGTTATGGTTAATTTAAGAATTCAGCGAAATTCTATCACATTTGTTCAATTTACGTCGCTCCTATTTCAGATAGCTTATTGGGCTTAGCGGCATCACAAAGCGCATGAAATGACGAGTGAAATGCACTATTAAACTTCGATGATAGGGCAATCAGAGACCCGATTAGATCATTTTATATTTTGTTTAATATAAGATTTCAGGGAAATTTTATCACGTTTGTTCAATTTACGTCGCTCCTATTTCAGATAGCGAACTCGGCTAAGCGGCATCTCAAAGCGCATGAAATGGCGAATAAAATGCACTATTAAACTTCTAGGCTATGGCGATCAGAGCCCCGATCAGATCATTTTACATTATGGTTAATAAAAGAATTCAGCGAAATTCTATCACATTTGTTCAACTTACGTCTCTGCTATTTCAGATAGCGTACTGGGCTAGGCGGCATCTTAAAGCGCGTGGAATGGCAAGTAAAATGCACTATTAAACTTCTATGATAGGGCAATCACAGACCCGATTAGATCATTTTATATTTTGGTTAATATAAGAATTCAGCGAAATTCTATCACATTTGTTCAATTTACGTCGCTCCTATTTCAGATAGCGAACTCGGCTAAGCGGCATCTCAAAGCGCATGAAGTGGCGAATAAAATGCACTATTAAACTTGTAGGCTAGGGCGAACAGAGACCCGAACAGATCATTTTACATTATGGTTAATAAAAAAATTCAGCGAAATTCTATCACATTTGTTCAACTTCTGTCGCTCCTATTTCAGATAGCGTATTGGGCTAAGCGGCATCTCAAAGCGCATGAAATGGCGAGTGAAATGCACTATTAACCTTCTAGGGTAGGTCAGACAGAGTCCCGATGAGATCATTTTATATTATGGTTAATTTAAGAATTCAGCGAAATTCTATCACATTTGTTCAATTTACGTCGCTCCTATTTCAGATAGCATACTGGGCTAGCCGGCATCTTAAAGCGCGTGGAATGGCGAGTAAAATGCACTACGAAACTTCTACGATAGGGCAATCAGAGACCCGATTAGATCATTTTATATTTTGGTTAATATAAGAATTCAGCGAAATTCTATCACATTTGTTCAATTTACGTCGCTCCTATTTCAGATAGCTTATTGGGCTTAGCGGCATCTCAACGCGCATGAAATGGCGAGTGAAATGCACTATTAAACTTCTAGGCTAGGGCGAACAGAGACCCGATTAGATCATTTTACATTTTGGTTAATAAAAGAATTCAGCGAAATTCTATCACATTTGTTCAATTTACGTCGCTCCTATTTCAGATAGCATATTGGGCTAAGCGGCATCTCAAAGCGCATGAAATGACGAGTGAAATGCACTATTAAAATTCTATGATAGGGCAATCAGAGACCCGATTAGATCATTTTATATTATGGTTAATTTAAGAATTCAGCAAAATTCCATCACATTTGTTCAATTTACGTCGCTCCTATTTCAGATAGCGTACCGGGCTAGGCGGCATCTAAAAGCGCATGAAATGGCGAGTAAAACGCGCTATTAAACTTCTAGGATAAGGTAAACAGAGACCCGATTAGATCATTTTATATTACGCTTAATATGAGAATGCAGCGTAATTCTATCACATTTGTTCAACTTACGTCGCTCCTATTTCAGATAGCGTACTGGGATAGGCGGCATCTCAAAGCGCATGAAATGGCGAGTGAAATGCACTATTAGACTTCTATGGTAGGGCGAACAGAGAGCCGATTAGATCATTTTACATTAAGGTTGATATAAGAATTCACGGAAATTCTATCACATTTGTTCAATTTACGTCGCTCCTGTTTCAGATAGCGTGCTGGGCTAGGCGGCATCTAAAAGCGCATGAAATGGCGAGTGAAATGCACTATTAGACTTCTATGGTAGGGCGAACAGAGGCCCGTTTAGATCATTTTACATTAAGGTTAATATAAGTATTCACGGAAATTCTATCACATTTGTTCAATTTACGTCGCTCCTATTTCAGATAGCATATTGGGCTAAGCGGCATCTCAAAGCGCATGAAACGACGAGTGAAATGCACTATTAAAATTCTATGATAGGGCAATCAGAGACCGGATTAGATCATTTTATATTATGGTTAATTTAAGAATTCAGCAAAATTCTATCACATTTGTTCAATTTACGTCGCTCCTATTTCAGATAGCGTACTGGGCTTGGCGGCATCTTAAAGCGCATGAAATGACGAGTGAAATGCACTATTAAACTTCTATGATAGGGCAATCAGAGACCCGATTAGATCATTTTATATTTTGTTTAATATAATATTTCAGGGAAATTTTATCACATTTGTTCAATTTACGTCGCTCCTATTTCAGATAGCGTACTGGGCTAGGCGGCATCTTAAAACGCGTGGAATGTCAAGTAAACTGCCCAATTAAATTTCTATGATAGGGCAATCAGAGACCCGATTAGATCATTTTATATTATAGTGAATTTAAGAATTCAGCGAAATTCTATCACATTTGTTCAATTTACGTCGCTCCTATTACAGATAGCTTATTGGGCTTAGCGGCATCACAAAGCGCATGAAATGACGAGTGAAATGCACTATTAAACTTCGATGATAGGGCAATCAGGGACCCGATTAGATCATTTTATATTTTGTTTAATATAAGATTTCAGGGAAATTTTATCACGGTTGTTCAATTTACGTCGCTCCTATTTCAGATAGCGAACTCGGCTAAGCGGCATCTCAAAGCGCATGAAATGGCGAATAAAATGCACTATTAAACTTCTAGGCTATGGCGATCAGAGCCCCGATCAGATCATTTTACATTATGGTTAATAAAAGAATTCAGCGAAATTCTATCACATTTGTTCAATTTACGTCGCTCCTATTTCAGATAGCTTATTGGGCTTAGCGGCAACTCAAAGCGCATGAAGTGGCGAATAAAATGCACTATTAAACTTGTAGGCTAGGGCGAACAGAGACCCGATCAGATCATTTTACATTATGGTTAATAAAAAAATTCAGCGAAATTCTATCACATTTGCTCAACTTCTGTCACTCCTATTTCAGATAGCGTATTGGGCTAAGCGGCATCTCAAAGCGCATGAAATGGCGAGTAAAATGCACTATTAAACTTCTAGGCTAGGGCGAACAGAGACCAGATTAGATCATTTTATATTTTGGTTAATATAAGAATTCTGCGAAATTCTATCCCATTTGTTCAACTTACGTCGCTCCTATTTCAGATATCGTACTGGGCTAGGCGGCATCTTAAAGCGCGTGGAATGGTGAGTAGAATGCACTACTAAACTTCTATGATAGGGCAATCAGAGACCCGATTAGATCATTTTATATTTTGTTTAATATAAGATTTCAGGGAAATTGTATCACATTTGTTCAATTTACGTCGCTCCTATTTCAGATAGCGTATTGGGCTAAGCGGCCTCTCAAACCGCATGAAATGGCGAGTGAAATGCACTATTAGACTTCTATGGTAGGGCGAACAGAGACCCGATAGGATCATTTTACATTAAGGTTAATATAAGAATTCACGGAAATTCTATCACATTTGTTCAATTTACGTCGCTCCTATTTCAGATAGCGTATTGGGCTAAGCGGCCTCTCAAAGCGCATGAAATGGCGAGTGAAATGCACTATTAGACATCTATGGTAGGGCGAACAGAGACCCGATAGGATCATTTCACATTTTGGTTAATAAAAGAATTCAGCGAAATTCTATCACATTTGTTCAATTTACGTCGCACCTATTCCAGATAGCATATTCGGCTAAGCGGCATCTCAAAGCGCATGAAATGGCGAATAAAATGCACTCTTAAACTTCTAGGCTAGGGCGAACAGAGACCCGATCAGTTCATTTCATATTATGGTTAATTTAAGAATTCAGCAAAATTCTATCACATTTGTTCAATTTACGTCGTTACTATTTCAGATAGCGTACTGGGCTCGGCGGCATCTTAAAGCGCGTGGAATGGCGAGTGAAATGCACTATTAGACTTCTATGGTAGGGCAATCAGAGACCAGATTAGATCATTTTATATTATGGTTAATATAAGATTTCAGGGAAATTTTATCACATTTGTTCAATTTACGTCGCTCCTAATTCAGATAGCGTATTGGGCTAAGCGGCATCTCAAAGCGCATGAAATGGCGAGTAAAATGCACTATTAACCTTCTAGGGTAGGTCAGACAGAGTCCCGATGAGATCATTTTATATTATGGTTAACATAAGAATTCAGGGAAATTTTATCACATTTGTTCAATTTACGTCGCTCCTATTTCAGATAGCGTACTGGGCTAGGCGGCATCTTAAAGCGCGTGGAATGTCAAGTAAACTGCACTATTAAATTTCTATGATAGGGCAATCAGAGACCCGATTAGATCATTTTATATTTTGGTTAATATAAGAGTTCAGCGAAATTCTATCACATTTGATCAATTTACGTCGCTCCTATTTCAGATAGCTTATTGGGCTTAGCGGCATCTCAAAGCGCATGAAGTGGCGAATAAAATGCACTATTAAACTTGTAGGCTAGGGCGAACAGAGACCCGATCAGCTCATTTTACATTATGGTTAATAAAAAAATTCAGCGAAATTCTATCACATTTGTTCAATTTACGTCGCTCCTATTTCAGATAGCATATTGGGCTAAGCAGCATCTCAAAGCGCATGAAATGACGAGTGAAATGCACTATTAAAATTCTGTGATAGGGCAATCAGAGACCCGATTAGATCATTTTACATTATGGTTAATAAAAAAATTCAGCGAAATTCTATCACATTTGTTCAACTTACGTCGCTCCTATTTCAGATAGCATATTGGGCTAAGCGGCATCTCAAAGCGCATGAAATGACGAGTGAAATGCACTATTAAAATTCTATGATAGGGCAATCAGAGACCCGATTAGATCATTTTATATTATGGTTAATTTAAGAATTCAGCAAAATTCTATCACATTTGTTCAATTCACGTCGCTCCTATTTCAGATAGCGTACTGGGCTAGGCGGCATCTTAAAGCGCGTGGAATGTCAAGTAAACTGCACTATTAAATTTCTATGATAGGGAAATCAGAGACCCGATTAGATCATTTTATATTTTGTTTAATATAAGATTTCAGGGAAATTGTATCACATTTGTTCAATTTACGTCGCTCCTATTTCAGATAGCGTATTGGGCTAAGCGGCCTCTCAAACCGCATGAAATGGCGAGTGAAATGCACTATTAGACTTCTATGGTAGGGCGAACAGAGACCCGATAGGATCATTTTACATTAAGGTTAATATAAGAATTCACGGAAATTCTATCACATTTGTTCAATTTACGTCGCTCCTATTTCAGATAGCGTATTGGGCTAAGCGGCCTCTCAAAGCGCATGAAATGGCGAGTGAAATGCACTATTAGACATCTATGGTAGGGCGAACAGAGACCCGATAGGATCATTTCACATTTTGGTTAATAAAAGAATTCAGCGAAATTCTATCACATTTGTTCAATTTACGTCGCACCTATTCCAGATAGCATATTCGGCTAAGCGGCATCTCAAAGCGCATGAAATGGCGAATAAAATGCACTATTAAACTTCTAGGCTAGGGCGAACAGAGACCCGATCAGTTCATTTCATATTATGGTTAATTTAAGAATTCAGCAAAATTCTATCACATTTGTTCAATTTACGTCGTTACTATTTCAGATAGCGTACTGGGCTCGGCGGCATCTTAAAGCGCGTGGAATGGCGAGTGAAAAGCACTATTAGACTTCTATGGTAGGGCAATCAGAGACCAGATTAGATCATTTTATATTATGGTTAATATAAGATTTCAGGGAAATTTTATCACATTTGTTCAATTTACGTCGCTCCTAATTCAGATAGCGTATTGGGCTAAGCGGCATCTCAAAGCGCATGAAATGGCGAGTAAAATGCACTATTAACCTTCTAGGGTAGGTCAGACAGAGTCCCGATGAGATCATTTTATATTATGGTTAACATAAGAATTCAGGGAAATTTTATCACATTTGTTCAATTTACGTCGCTCCTATTTCAGATAGCGTACTGGGCTAGGCGGCATCTTAAAGCGCGTGGAATGTCAAGTAAACTGCACTATTAAATTTCTATGATAGGGCAATCAGAGACCCGATTAGATCATTTTATATTTTGGTTAATATAAGAGTTCAGCGAAATTCTATCACATTTGATCAATTTACGTCGCTCCTATTTCAGATAGCTTATTGGGCTTAGCGGCATCTCAAAGCGCATGAAGTGGCGAATAAAATGCACTATTAAACTTGTAGGCTAGGGCGAACAGAGACCCGATCAGATCATTTTACATTATGGTTAATAAAAAAATTCTGCGAAATTCTATCACATTTGTTCAATTTACGTCGCTCCTATTTCAGATAGCATATTGGGCTAAGCAGCATCTCAAAGCGCATGAAATGACGAGTGAAATGCACTATTAAAATTCTATGATAGGGCAATCAGAGACCCGATTAGATCATTTTATATTATGGTTAATTTAAGAATTCAGCAAAATTCTATCACATTTGTTCAACATACGTCGCTCCTATTTCAGATAGCGTACTGGGCTTGGCGGCATCTTAAAGCGCATGAAATGACGAGTGAAATGCACTATTAAACTTCTATGATAGGGCAATCAGAGACCCGATTAGATTATTTTATATTATGGTTAATTTAAGAATTCAGCAAAATTCCATCACATTTGTTCAATTTACGTCGCTCCTATTTCAGATAGCGTACTGGGCTAGGCGGCATCTAAAAGCGCATGAAATGGCGAGTATAATGCACTATTAAACTTCTAGGATAACGCAAACAGAGACCAGATTAGATCATTTTACATTTTGGTTAATAAAAGAATTCAGCGAAATTCTATCACATTTGTTCAATCTACGTCGCTCCTATTTCAGATAGCATATTGGGCTAAGCGGCATCTCAAAGCGCATGAAATGACGAGTGAAATGCACTATTAAAATTCTATGATAGGGCAATCAGAGACCCGAGTAGATCATTTTATATTATGGTTAATTTAAGAATTCAGCAAAATTCCATCACATTTGTTCAATTTACGTCGCTCCTATTTCAGATAGCGTACTGGGCTAGGCGGCATCTAAAAGCGCATGAAATGGCGAGTATAATGCACTATTAAACTTCTAGGATAACGCAAACAGAGACCCGATTAGATCATTTTATATTATGGTTAATTTAAGAATTCAGCGAAATTCTATCACATTTGTTCAATTTACGTCGCTCCTATTTCAGATAGCATATTGGGCTAAGCGGCATCTCAAAGCGCATGAAATGACGAGTGAAATGCACTATTAAAATTCTATGATAGGGCAATCAGAGACCCGATTAGATCATTTTATATTATGGTTAATTTAAGAATTCAGCAAAATTCTATCACATTTGTTCAATTCACGTCGCTCCTATTTCAGATAGCGTACTAGGCTAGGCGGCATCTTAAAGCGCGTGGAATGTCAAGTAAACTGCACTATTAAATTTCTATGATAGGGAAATCAGAGACCCGATTAGATCATTTTATATTTTGGTTAACATAAGAATTCAGCGAAATTCTATCACATTTGTTCAATTTACGTCGCTCCTATTACAGATTGCTTATTGCGCTTAGCGGCATCTCAAAGCGCATGAAATGACGAGTGAAATGCACTATTAAAATTCTATGATAGGGCAATCAGAGACCCGATTAGATCATTTTATATTATGGTTAATTTAAGAATTCAGCAAAATTCTATCACATTTGTTCAATTCACGTCGCTCCTATTTCAGATAGCGTACTAGGCTAGGCGGCATCTTAAAGCGCGTGGAATGTCAAGTAAACTGCACTATTAAATTTCTATGATAGGGAAATCAGAGACCCGATTAGATCATTTTATATTTTGGTTAACATAAGAATTCAGCGAAATTCTATCACATTTGTTCAATTTACGTCGCTCCTATTACAGATAGCTTATTGGGCTTAGCAGCATCACAAAGCGCATGAAATGACGAGTGAAATGCACTATTAAACTTCTAGGCTATGGCGATCAGAGCCCCGATCAGATCATTTTACATTATGGTTAATAAAAGACCTCAGCGAAATTCTATCACATTTGTTCAACTTACGTCTCTGCTATTTCAGATAGCGCACTGGGCTAGGCGGCATCTTAAAGCGTGTGGAATGGCAAGTAAAATGCACTATTAAACTTCTATGATAGGGCAATCAGAGACCCGATTAGATCATTTTATATGTTGGTTAATATAAGAATTCAGCGAAATTCTATCACATTTGTTCAATTTACGTCGCTCCTATTCCAGATAGCATATTGGGCTAAGCGGCATCTCAAAGCGCATGAAATGGCGAGCAAAATGCACAATTAAACTTCTAGGGTAGGTCAAACAGAGTCCCGATGAGATCATTTTATATTATGGTTAATTTAAGAATTCAGCGAAATTCTATCACATTTGTTCAATTTACGTCGCTCCTATTTCAGATAGCATACTGGGCTAGGCGGCATCTTAAAGCGCGTGGAATGGCGAGTAAAATGCACTACTAAACTTCTACGATAGGGCGAACAGAGACCCGATCAGATTATTTTATATTTTTGTTAATATAAGAATTCAGCGAAATTCTATCACATTTGTTCAATTTACGTTGCTCCTATTTCAGATAGCTTATAGGGCTTAGCGGCATCTCAAAGCGCATGAAATGGCGAGTGAAATGCACTATTAAACTTCTAGGCTAGGGCGAACAGAGACCCGATTAGATCATTTTACATTTTGGTTAATAAAAGAATTCAGCGAAATTCTATCACATTTGTTCAATTTACGTCGCTCCTATTTCAGATAGCACATTGGGCTAAGCGGCATCTCAAAGCGCATGAAATGACGAGTGAAATGCACTATTAAAATTCTATGATAGGGCAATCAGAGGCCCGATTAGATCATTTTATATTATGGTTAATTTAAGAATTCAGCAAAGTTCCATCACATTTGTCAATTTACGTCGCTCCTATTTCAGATAGCGTACTGGGCTAGGCGGCATCTAAAAGCGCATGAAATGGCGAGTATAATGCACTATTAAACTTCTAGGATAACGCAAACAGAGACCCGATTAGATCATTTTATATTATGGTTAATTTAAGAATTCAGCGAAATTCTATCACATTTGTTCAATTTACGTCGCTCGTATTTCAGATAGCATACTGGGCTAGGCGGCATCTTAAAGCGCGTGGAGTGGCGAGTAAAACGCGCTATTAAACTTCTAGGATAAGGCAAACAGAGACCCGATTAGGTCATTTTATATTACGCTTAATATGAGAATGGAGCGTAATTCTATCACATTTGTTCAACTTACGTTGCTCCTATTTCAGATAGCGTACTGGGATAGGCGGCATCTCAAAGCGCATGAAATGGCGAGTGAAATGCACTATTAGACTTCTATGGTAGGGCGAACAGAGACCCGATTAGATCATTTTACATTAAGGTTGATATAAGAATTCACGGAAATTCTATCACATTTGTTCAATTTACGTCGCTCCTATTTCAGATAGCGAACTCGGCTAAGCGGCATCTCAAAGCGCATGAAATGGCGAATAAAATGCACTAATAAACTTCTAGGCTAGGGCGAACAGAGCCCCGATCAGATCATTTTACATTATGGTTAATAAAAGAATTCAGCGAAATTCTATCACATTTGTTCAACTTACGTCGCTCCTATTTCAGATGGCGTATTGGGCTAAAGGCATCTCAAAGCGCTTGAAATGGCGAGTGAAATGCACTATTAGACTTCTATGGTAGGGCGAACAGAGACCCGATTAGATCATTTTACATTAAGGATAATATAAGAATTCACGGAAATTCTATCACATTTGTTCAATTTACGTCGCTCCTATTTCAGATAGCGTATTGGGCTAAGCGGCATCTCAAAGCGCATGAAATGGCGAGTAAAATGCACTATGAAACGTCTAGGGTAGGGCAAAAAGAGACCCGATTAGATCATTTTATATTATGGTTAATTTACGAATTCAGCAAAATTCTATCACATTTGTTTAATTTACGTCGCTCCTATTTCAGATAGCGTACTGGGGTAGGCGGCATCTTAAAGCGCGTGGAATGGCGAGTAAAATGCACTATTAAAATTCTATGATAGGGCAATCAGAGACCCGATTAGATCATTTTATATTATGGTTAATGTAAGATTTCAGGGAAATTTTATCACATTTGTTCAATTTACGTCGCTCCTATTTCAGATAGCGAACTCGGCTAAGCGGCATCTCAAAGCGCATGAAATGGCGAATAAAATGCACTATTAAACTTCTAGGCTAGGGCGAACAGAGACCCGATCAGATCATTTTACATTACGGTTAATAAAAGAATTCAGCGAAATTCTATCACATTCGTTCAAATTACGTCGCTCCTATTTGAGATAGCGTATTGGGCTAAGCGGCATCTCAAAGCGCATGAAATGGCGAGTAAAATGCACTGTTAAACTTCTAGCGTAGGGCAAACAGAGACCCGATTAGATCATTTCATATTATGGTTAATTTAAGAATCCAGCAAAATTCTATCACATTTGTTCAATTTACGTCGTTACTATTTCAGATAGGGTACTGGGCTCAGCGGCATCTTAAATCGCGTGGAATGGCGAGTGAAATGCACTATTAGACTTCTATGGTACGGCGAACAGAGACCCGATTAGATCATTTTATATTAAGGTTAATTTAAGAATTCAGCAAAATTCTATCACATTTGTTCAATTTACGTCGCTCCTATTTCAGTTAGCGCATTCGGCTAAGCGGCATCTCAAAGCGCATGAAATGGCGAGTAAAATCCACTATTAAAGTTCTAGGATAAGACAAACAGAGACCCGATTAGATCATTTTATATTACGGTTAATATAAGAATTCAGCGTAATTCTATCACATTTGTTCAATTTACGTCGCTCGTATTTCAAATAGCGTATTGGGCTAAGCGGCCTCTCAAAGCGCATGAAATGGCGAGTGAAATGCACTGTTAGACTTCTATGGTAGGGCGAACAGAGACCCGATTAGATCATTTTACATTAAGGTTAATATAAGAATTCACGGAAATTCTATCACATTTGTTCAATTTACGTCGCTCCTATTTCAGATAGCGTATTGGGCTAAGCGGCATCTCAAAGCGCATGAAATGGCGAGTAAAATGCAATACTAAACTTCTAGGATAAGGCAAACAGAGACCCGATTAGATCATTTTATATTACGGTTAATATAAGAATTCAGCGTAATTCTATCACATTTGTTCCACTTACGTCGCTCCTATTTTAGATAGCGTATTGGGCTAAGCGGCATCTCAAAGCGCATGAAATGGCGAGTGAAATACACCATTAGACTTCTATGGTAGGGCGAACAGTGACCCGATTAGATCATTTTACATTAAGGTTAATATAAGGATTCACAGAAATTCTATCACATTTGTTCAATTTACGTCGCTCCTATTTCAGATAGCGTACTGGGCTAGGCGGCATCTCAAAGCGCATGAAATGGCGAGTGAAATGCACCATTAGACTTCTATGGTAGGGCGAACAGTGACCCGATTAGAGCATTTTACATTAAGGTTAATATAAGGATTCACAGAAATTCTATCACATTTGTTCAATTTACGTCGCTCCTATTTCAGATAGCGTACTGGGCTAGGCGGCATCTCAAAGCGCATGAAATGGCAAGTAAAATGCACCATTAAACTTCTAGGATAAGCCAAACAGAGACCTGATTAGATCATTTTATATTACGGTTAATATAAGAATTCAGCGTAATTCTATCACATTTGCTCAATTTACGTCGCTCCTATTTCAGATAGCGTATTGACCTAAGCGGCATCTCAAAGCGCATGAAGTGGCGAATAAAATGCGCTATTAAACTTCTAGGCTATGGCGAACAGAGACCCGATTAGATCATTTTACATTATGGTTCATAAAAGAATTCAGCGAAATTCTATCACATTTGTTCAATTTTCGTCGCTCCTATTTCAGATAGCGTATTGGGCGAAGCGGCATCTCAAAGCGCATGAAATGGCGAATAAAATGCACTATTAAACTTCTAGGGTAGGGCAAACAGAGACCCGATTAGATCATTTTATATTATAGTGAATTTAAGAATTCAGAGAAACTCTATCACATTTATTCAATTTATGTCGCTCCTATTTTAGATAGCGTATTGGGCTAAGCGGCATCTCAAAGCGCATGAAATGGCGAGTAAAATGCACTATTAAACTTCTATGATAGGGCAATCAGAGACCCGATTAGATCATTTTATATTTTGGTTAATTTAAGAATTCAGCGAAATTCTATCACATTTGTTCAATTTACGTCGCTCCTATTTCAGATAGTGCACTGGGCTAGGCGGCATCTTAAAGCGCGTGGAAGGGCGTGTAAAATGCACTACTAAACTTCTACGAGAGGGCAATCAGAGTCCCGTTTAGATCATTTTATATTTTGTTTAATATAAGAATTCAGAGAAACTCTATCACATTTATTCAATTTATGTCGCTCCTATTTCAGATAGCGTATTGGGCTAAGCGGCATCTCAAAGCGCATGAAATGGCGAGTAAAATGCACTATTAAACTTCTATGATAGGGCAATCAGAGACCCGATTAGATCATTTTATATTTTGTATAATAAAAGATTTCAGGGAAATTCTATCACATTTGCTCAATTTACGTCGCTCCTATTTCAGATAGCGTATTGACCTAAGCGGCATCTCAAAGCGCATGAAGTGGCGAATAAAATGCGCTATTAAACTTCTAGGCTATGGCGAACAGAGACCCGATTAGATCATTTTACATTATGGTTCATAAAAGAATTCAGCGAAATTCTATCACATTTGTTCAATTTTCGTCGCTCCTATTTCAGAAAGCGTATTGGGCTAAGCGGCATCTCAAAACGCATGAAATGGCGAACAAAGTGCACTATTAAACTTCTAGGCTAGGGCGAACAGAGACCAGATTAGATCATTTTATATTTTGGTTAATATAAGAATTCTGCGAAATTCTATCCCATTTGTTCAACTTACGACGCTCCTATTTCAGATATCGTACTGGGCTAGGCGGCATCTTAAAGCGCGTGGAATGGCGAGTAGAATGCACTACTAAACTTCTATGATAGGGCAATAAGAGACCCGATTAGATCATTTTATATTTTGTTTAATATAAGATTTCAGGGAAATTGTATCACATTTGTTCAATTTACGTCGCTCCTATTTCAGATAGTGTACTGGGCTAGGCGGCATCTTAAAGCGCGTGGAAGGGCGTGTAAAATGCACTACTAAACTTCTACGAGAGGGCAATCAGAGTCCCGTTTAGATCATTTTATATTTTGTTTAATATAAGATTTCAGGGAAATTCTATCACATTTGCTCAATTTACGTCGCTCCTATTTCAGAAAGCGTATTGGGCTAAGCGGCATCTCAAAACGCATGAAATGGCGAACAAAGTGCACTATTAAACTTCTAGGCTAGGGCGAACAGAGACCAGATTAGATCATTTTATATTTTGGTTAATATAAGAATTCTGCGAAATTCTATCCCATTTGTTCAACTTACGTCGCTCCTATTTCAGATATCGTACTGGGCTAGGCGGCATCTTAAAGCGCGTGGAATGGCGAGTAGAATGCACTACTAAACTTCTATGATAGGGCAATCAGAGACCCGATTAGATCATTTTATATTTTGTTTAATATAAGATTTCAGGGAAATTGTATCACATTTGTTCAATTTACGTCGCTCCTATTTCAGATAGCGTATTGGGCTAAGCGGCCTCTCAAACCGCATGATATGGCGAGTGAAATGCACTATTAGACTTCTATGGTAGGGCGAACAGAGACCCGATAGGATCATTTTACATTAAGGTTAATATAAGAATTCACGGAAATTCTATCACATTTGTTCAATTTACGTCGCTCCTATTTCAGATAGCGTATTGGGCTAAGCGGCATCTCAAAGCGCATGAAATGGCGAGTGAAATGCACTATTAGACATCTATGGTAGGGCGAACAGAGACCCGATAGGATCATTTCACATTTTGGTTAATAAAAGAATTCAGCGAAATTCTATCACATTTGTTCAATTTACGTCGCACCTATTCCAGATAGCATATTCGGCTAAGCGGCATCTCAAAGCGCATGAAATGGCGAATAAAATGCACTATTAAACTTCTAGGCTAGGGCGAACAGAGACCCGATCAGTTCATTTCATATTATGGTTAATTTAAGAATTCAGCAAAATTCTATCACATTTGTTCAATTTACGTCGTTACTATTTCAGATAGCGTACTGGGCTCGGCGGCATCTTAAAGCGCGTGGAATGGCGAGTGAAATGCACTATTAGACTTCTATGGTAGGGCGAACAGAGACCCGATTAGATCATTTTATTTTATGGTTAATTTAAGAATTCAGCAAAATTCTATCACATTTGTTCAATTTACGTCGCTCCTATGTCAGTTAGCGTATTCGGCTAAGCGGCATCTCAAAGCGCATGAAATGGCGAGTAAAATGCACTATTTAAGTTCTAGGGTAGGGCAAACAGAGTCCCGATAAGATCATTTTATATTATGGTTAATTTAAGAATTCAGCGAAATTCTACCATATTTGTTCAATTTACGTCGCTCCTATTTCAGATAGCGTATTGGGCGAAGCGGCATCTCAAAGCGCATGAAATGGCGAATAAAATGCACTATTAAACTTCTAGGGTAGGGCAAACAGAGACCCGATTAGATCATTTTATATTATAGTGAATTTAAGAATTCAGCGAAATTCTGTCACATTTGTTCAATTTACGTCGCTCCTATTTCAGATTGCGTATTGGGCTAAGCGGCATCTCAAAGCGCAAGAAATGGCGAGTAAAATGCACTATTAAACTTCTAGGGTAGGGCAAACAGACACCCAATAAGATCATTTTATATTATGGTTAATTCAAGAATTCAGCGAAACTCTATCACATTTATTCAATTTATGTCGCTCCTATTTCAGATAGCGTATTGGGCTAAGCGGCATCTCAAAGCGCATGAAATGGCGAGTAAAATGCACTCTTAAACTTCTATGATAGGGCAATCAGAGACCCGATTAGATCATTTTATATTTTGGTTAATTTAAGAATTCAGCGAAATTCTATCACATTTGTTCAATTTACGTCGCTCCTATTTCAGATAGCGTACTGGGCTCGGCGGCATCTTAAAGCGCGTGGAATGGCGAGTGAAATGCACTATTAGACTTCTATGGTAGGGCGAACAGAGACCCGATTAGATCATTTTATATTATGGTTAATTTAAGAAT
>CAKAJE020000512.1:0-27750 GCA_916610135.2 Macropis europaea | reverse complement strand
ATGTGAAGGAATTTTGCTGAATTCTTAAATTAACCATAATATAAAATGATATAATCGGGTCTCTGTTTGCCCTACCCTGGAAGTTTTATAGTGCATTCTACTCGCCATTTCATGCGCTTTGAGATGCCGCTTAGGCCAATAGGCTATCTGAAGTAGGAGCGACGTAAATTGAACGCATGTGATAGAATTTCCCTGAATTCTTATATGAACCAAAATATAAAATGATCTAATCGGGTCTCTGATTGCCCTACCCTAGAAGTATAATACTGCCCTTTATTCGTCATTTCATGCGCTTTGAGATGCCGCTTAGTCCAATACGCTGTCTGAAATAGGAGCGATGTAAATTGAACAAATGTGATAGAATTTCGGTGAATTCTTATATTAACCAAAATATAAAATGATCTTATCGGGTCTCTGATTGCCCTATCATAGAAGTTCAATAGTGCATTTTACTCGCCATTCCACGCGCTTTAAGATGCCGCCCAGCCCAGTACGCTATCTGAAATAGGAACGACGTAAATGAACAAATGTGATAGAATTTTGCTGAATTCTTAAATAACCATATATATAAATGATCTAATCGGGCTCTGTTCGCCCTAGCCGAGAAGTTTAATAGTGCATTTATTCGCCATTTCATGCGCTTTGAGATGCCGCTTAGCCCAATACGCTATCTGGAAGTGGAGCGACGAAATTGAACAAACGTGATAGGATTTCGCCGAATTCTTATATTAACCAAAATATAAAATGATCTAATCGGGTCTCTGATTGCCCTATCATCGAAGTTTAGTAGTGCATTTTGCTCGCCCTTCCACGCGCTTTAAGAGGCCGCCTAGCCCAGTACGCTATCTGAAATAGGAGCGACGTAAATTGAACAAATGTGATAGAATTACGCTGTATTCTTATATTAACCGGAATATAAAATGATCTAATCGGGTCTCTGATTGCCCTATCATAGAAGGTTAATAGTGAATTTTACTCGCCATTTCACGCGCTCTAGATGCCGCCTAGCCCAGTACGCTGCCTGAAATAGGAGCGACGTAAATGAACAAATGTGATAGAATCTCGCTGAATACTTATATTAACCTTAATGTAAAATGATCTAATCGGGTCTCTGTTCGCCATACCCTAGAAGTTTAACAGTCCATTTTAATCGCCATTTCTGGCGCTTTGAGATGCCGCTTAGCCCAATACGCTATCTGAAATAGCAGCGACGTGAATTGAACAAATGTGATAGAATTTTGCTGAATTCTTAAATTAACCATAATATAAAATGATCTAATCGGGTCTCTGTTTGCCCTCCCCAGAAGTTTAATAGTGCATTTTACTCCCCATCTCATGCGCTTTGCGACGCCCCTTAGCGTAATACGCTATCTGAAATAGGACCGACGTAAGTTGAACAAATGTGATAGAATCTCGCTGAATACTTATATTAACCTTAATGTAAAATGATCTAATCTGGTCTCTGTTCGCCCTACCCTAGAAATTTAATAGTGCATACACTCGACATTCATGCGCTTTGAGATGCCACTTATCCCAATACGCTATCTGAAGTAGGAGCGACGTAAGTTGAACAAATTTGATAGAATTACGCTGAATTCTTATATTAACCGTAATATAAAATGATCTAATCGGTTCTCTGTTTGCCTTACCCGAGAAGTTTAATAGTGCATTTTACTCGACATTTCATGCGTTTGAGATACCGCTTAGCCCAATACGCTATCTGAAATAGGAGCGACGTAAATGAAACAATGTGATAGAATTTAGCTGAATTCTTAATTACCATAATATAAAATGATCTAATCGGGTCTCTGTTTGCTCTACCCTAGAAGTTTAACAGTCCATTTTATTCGCCATTTCTTGCGCTTTGAGATGCCGCTTAGCCCATACGCTATCTGAATAGGAGCGACGTAAATTGAACAAATGTGATAGGATTCCCTGAAATCTTATATTAAACATAATATAAAATGATCTAATCGGGTCTCTGACTGCCCTATCATAGAAGTTTAATAGTTCATTTTACTCGCCATTCCAGGCGCTTTAAGATGCCGCCTAGCCTAGTACGCTATCTGAAATAGGAGCGACGTAAATTGAACAAATGTTATTGAATTTCCCTGAATTCTTTTATTAACCTTAATGTAAAATGATCTCTTCGGGTCTCTGTTCGCCCTACTCTAGAAGTTTAATAGTGCATTTTACTCGCCATTTCATGCCCTTTGAGATGCCGCTTAGCCCTATACGCTATCTGAAATGGGAGCGACGTAAATTGAACAAATGTGATAGAATTTCCCTGGATTCTTATATTAACCTTAATGTAAAATGATATAATCGGGTCTATGTTCGCCCTACCCTAGAAGTTTAATACTGCATTTCACTCTTCATTTCATGCGCTTTGAGATGCCGCTTAGCCCAATACGCTACCTGATATAGGAGCGACGTAAATTGAACAAATGTGATAGAATTTCGCTGAATTCTTATATTAACCAAAATACAAAATGATCTTATCGGGTCTCTGATTGCCCTATCATAGAAGTTCAATAGTGCATTTTACTCGCCATTCCACGCGCTTTAAGATGCCGCCCAGCCCAGTACGCTATCTGAAATAGGATCGACGTAAGTTGAACAAAAGTGATAGAATTTCGCTGAATCCTTATATTAACCAAAATATAAAATGATCTAATCGGGTCTCCGTTCGCCCTAGCCTAGAAGTTTAATGGTGCATTTTATTCGCCATTTCATGCGCTTTGAGATGCCGCTTAGCCCAATACGCTATCTGAAATAGGAGCGATGTAAATTGAACAAATGTGATGGAATTTCGCTGAATTCATATATTGACCATAATGTGAAATGATCTAATCGGGTCTCCGTTCGCCCTAGCCTAGAAGTTTAATAGTGCATTTTATTCGCCATTTCATGCGCTTTGAGATGCCGCTTAGCCCAATACGCTATCTGAAATAGGAGCGACGTAAATTGAACAAATGTGATAGAATTTTTCTGAAATCTTATTTTGAACAAAATATAAAATGATCTAATTGGGGCTCTGATTGCCCTATCATAGAAGTTTAGTAGAGCATTTTACTCGCCATTCCACGCGCTTTAAGATGCCGCCTAGCCCAGTACGCTATCTGAAATAGGAGCGACGTAAGTTGAACAAATGTGATAGAATTACGCTGAATTCTTATATTAACCGTAATATAAAATGATCTAACCGGGTCTCTGTTTGCCTTACCCTAGAAGTTTAATAGTGCATTGTACTCGCCATTTCATGCGCTTTGAGATGCCGCGTAGCCCAATACGCTATCTGAAATGGGAGCAACGTAAATTGAACAAATGTGATAGAATTTCGCTGAATTCTTAAATTAACCATAATATAAAATGATCTAATCGAGTCTCTGTTCGCCCTACCCTAGAAGTTTAATAGTGCATTTCACTCAACATTTCATGCGCTTTGAGATGCCGCTTAGCCCAATAAGCTATCTGAAAAAGGAGCGACGTAAATTTACAAATGTGATAGAATTTCGCTGAATTCTCATATTAACATTAATGTAAACTGATCTAATCGAGTCTCTGTTCGCCCTACCCTAGAAGTTTAATAGTGCATTTTAATCGCCATTCCACGCGCTTTAAGATGACGCCTAGCCCAGTACGCTATCTGAAATAGGAGCAACGTAAATTGAACAAATGTGATAGAATTTCGCTGAATCCTTATATTAACCAAAATATAAAACGATCTAATCGGGTCTCTTATTGCCCTATCATAGAAGTTTCATAGGGTATTTTACTCGCCATTCCACGCGCTTTAAGATGCCGCCTAGCCAAGTACGCTATCTGAAATAGGAACGACGTAAATTGAACAAGTGTGATAGAATTTCGTTGAATTCTTAAATTAACCATAATATAAAATGATCAAATCGGGTCTCTGTCTGCCATACCCTAGAAGTTTAATAGTGCATTTTATTCGCCATTTTATGCGCTTTGAGATGCCGCTTAGCCCAATACGCTATCTGAAATATCAGCGACGTAAATTGAACAAATATGATAGAATTTCGCTGAATTCTTATATTAACCTTAATGTAAAATGATCTAATCGAGTCTCTGTTCGCCCTACCCTAGAAGTTTGATAGTGCATTTCTCTCGTCATTTCATGCGCTTTAAGATGCCGCTTAGCACTGTAACCTATCTGAAATAGGAGCGATGTAAATTGAACAAATGTGATAGAATTTCCCTGAATTCTTATATTAACCCAAATATAAAATGATCTAATCGGGTCTCTGATTGCCCTTTCATCGAAGTTAAATAGTGAATTTCACTCGCCATTCCACGCGCTTTAAGATGCCGCCTAGCCCAGTACGCTATCTGAAATAGGAGCGACGTAAATTGAACAAATGTGATAGAATTTTGCTGAATTCTTAAATTAACCATAATATAAAATGATCTAATCGGGTCTCTGTTTGCCCTACCGTAGAAGTTTAATAGTGCATTTTACTCGCCATTTCATGCGCTTTGAGATGCCTCTTAGCCCAATACGCTATCTGAAATAGGAGCGACGTAAATTGAACAAATGTGATAGAATTACGCTGCATTCTTATATTAACCGTAATATAAAATGATCTAATCGGGTCTCTGTTTGGCTTATCCTAGAAGTTTAATAGTGCATTTTACTCGCCATTTCATGCGCTTTGAAATGCCGCTTAGCCCAATACGCTATCTGAAATAGGAGCGACGTAAATTGAACAAATGTGATAGAATTTCGCTGAATTCTTAAATTAACCATAATATAAAATGATCTAATCGGGTCTCTGTTTGTCCTACCCTAGAAGTTTAATAGTGCATTTTCCTCGCCATTTCATGCGCTTTGAGATGCCGCCTAGCCCAGTACGCTATCTGAAATAGGAGCGACGTAAGTTGAACAAATGTGATAGAATTACGCTGCATTCTTATATTAACCGTAATATAAAATGCTCTAATCGGGTCTCTGTTTGCCTTATCCTAGAAGTTTAATAGTGCATTATACTCGCCATTTCATGCGCTTCGAGATGCCGCTTAGCCCAATACGCCATCTGAAATAGGAGCGACGTAAATTGAACAAATGTAATAGAATTTCCCTGAAATCTTATATTAACCGTAATATAAAATGATCTAATCGGGTCTCCGTTTGCCCTACCCTAGAAGCTTACTAGTGCATTTTACTCGCCATTGCATGTGCATTGAGATGCCGCATAGCCCAATACGCTATCTGAAATAGGAGCGACGTAAATTGAACAAATGTGATAGAATTTCCGTGAATTCTTATATTAACCTTAATGTAAAATGATCTAATCGGGTCTCTGATCGCCCTACCATAGAAGTCTAATAGTGCATTTCACTCGCCATTTCATGCGCTTTGAGATGCCGCTTAGCCCAATACGCTACCTGAAATAGGAGCGACGTAAGTTGAACAAATGTGATAGAATTTCGCTGAATTCTTTTATGAACCATAATGTAAAATGATCTAATCGGGTCTCTGTTCGCCCTAGCCTAGAGGTTTAATAGTGCATTTTACTCGCCATTCCACGCGCTTTAAGTTACCGCCTAGCCCAGTACGCTATCCAAAATAGGAGCGACGTAAATTGAACAAATGTGATAGAATTTTGCTGAATCCTTAAATTAACCATAATATAAAATGATCTAATCGGGTCTCTGTTCGCCCTAGCCGAGAAGTTTAATAGTGCATTTTATTCGCCATTTCATGCGCTTTGAGATGCCGCTTAGCCCAATACGCTATCTGAAGTAGGAGCGACGTAAATTGAACAAACGTGATAGGATTTCGCTGAATTCTTATATTAACCGTAATATAAAATGATCTGATCGGGTCTCTCTTTGCCTTACACTAGATGTTTAATAGAGAATTTCACTCGCCATTTCATGCGCTTTGCGATGCCGCTTAACCCACTACGCTATCTGAAATAGGAGAGACGTAAATTGAACAAATGTGATAGAATTTCGCTGAATTCTTTTATTAACCATAATGTAAAATGATCTAATCGGGTCTCTGTTCGCCCTAGCCTAGAAGTTTAATAGTGCATTTTATTCGCCATTTCATGCGCTTTGAGATGCCGCTTAGCTCATTACGCTATCTGAAATACGAGCGACGTAAATTGAACAAATATGATAGAATTTCCTTGAAATCTTATATTAAACAAAATATAAAATGATCTAATCGGGTCTCTGATTGCCCTATCATAGAAGTTTAGTAGTGCATTTTACTCGCCATTTCATGCGCTTTGAGATGCCGCTTAGCCCAATACGCTATCTGAAATAGGAGCGACGTAAGTTGAACAAATGTGATAGAATTTCGCTGAATTCTTTTATGAACCATAATGTAAAATGATCTAATCGGGTCTCTGTTAGCCCTAGCCTAGAGGTTTAATAGTGCATTTTACTCGCCATTTCATGCGCTTTGAGATGCCGCTTAGCCCAATACGCTACCTGAAATAGGAGCGACGTAAGTTGAACAAATGTGATAGAATTTCGCTGAATTCTTTTATTAACCATAATGTAAAATGATCTAATCGGGTCTCTGTTCGCCCTAGCCTAGAAGTTTAATAGTGCATTTTATTCGCCATTTCATGCGCTTTGCGATGCCGCTTAGCCCAATACGCTATCAGAAATAGGAGCGACGTAAGTTGAACAAATGTGATAGAATTTCGCTTAAGTCTTTTATTAACCATAATGTAAAATCATCTAATCGGGTCTCTGATTGCCCTATCATAGAAGTTTAGTAGTGCATTTCACTCGCCATTCCACGCGCTTTAAGAAGCCGCCTAGCCCTGTAGGCTATCTGAAATAGAAGCGACGAAAGCTGAACATATGTGATAGAATTACGCTGCATTCTTATATTAACCGTAATATAAAATGATCTAATCGGGTCTCTGTTTGCCTTATCCTAGAAGTTTAATAGTGCATTATACTTGCCATTTCATGCGCTTTGAGATGCCGCTTAGCCCAATACGCTATCTGAAATAGGAGTGACGTAAGTTGAACAAATGTGATAGAATTTCGCTGAATTCTTAAATTAACCATAATATAAAATTATCTAATCGGGTCTCTGATTGCCCTATCATAGAAGTTTAGTAGTGAATTTTACTCGCCATTTCATGCGCTTTCAGATGCCGCTTAGCACAATTCGCTATCTGAAATAGGAGCGACGTAAATTGAACAAATGTGATAGAATTTCGCTGAATTCTTATATTCACCAAAATATAAAATGATCTAATCGGGTCTCTGATTGCCCTATCATTGAAGTTTAATAGTGCATTTTACTCGCCATTCCACGCGCTTTAATATGCCGCCTAGCGCAGTACGCTATCTGAAATAGGAGCGACGTAAATTGAACACATGTGATCGAATTTCGCTAAATTCTTAAATTAACCATAATATAAAATTATCTAATTGGGTCTCTGATTGCCCTATCATAGAAGTTTAGTAGTGCATTTTACTCGCCATTCCACGCGCTTTAAGATGCCGCGTAGCCCTGTAGGCTATCTGAAATAGGAGCGACGAAAGTTAAACAAATGTGATAGAATTACGCTGCATTCTTATATTAACCATAATATAAAATGATCTAATCGGGTCTCTGTTTGCCCTACCCTAGGAGTTTAATAGTGCATTTTACTCGCCATTTCATGCGCTTTGAGATGCCGCTTAGCCCAGTACGCTATCTGAAATAGGAGCGTCCTAAATTGAACAAATGTGATAGAATTTCGGTGAATTCTTTTATTAACCATAACGTAAAATGATCTAATCGCGTCTCTGCTCGTACTAGCCTATAAGTTAAATAGTGCGTTTTATTCGCCATTGCATGCGCTTTGAGATGCCGCTTAGATGTATACGCTATCTGAAATAGGAGCGACGTAAATTGAACAAATGTGATAGAATTTCCCTGAAATCTTATATTAAACAAAATATAAAATGATCTAGTCGGGTCTCTGTTTGCCCTACCCTGGAAATTTAATAGTGCATTTTACTCGCCATTTCATGCACTTTGAGATGCCGCTTAGCCCAATACGCTATCTGAAATAGGAGCGACGTAAATTGAACAAATGTGATAGAATTTCCCTGAATTCTTATATTAACCTTAATGTAAAATGATCTAATCGGGTCTCTGTTCGCCCTACGCTAGAAGTTTAATAGTGCATTTCACTCGTCATATCATGCGCTTTGAGATGCCGCTTAGCCCAATACGCTATCTGAAATAGGAGCGACATAAATTGAACAAATGTGATAGAATTTCGCTGAATTCTTATAATAACCAAAATATAAAATGATCTAATCGGGACTCTGATTGCCCTATCATAGAAGTTTAGTCGAGCATTTTGCTCGCCCTTCCACACGCTTTAAGATGCCGCCTAGCACAGTACGCTATCTGAAATAGGAGCGACGTAAGTTGAACGAATTTGATAGAATTACGCTGAATTCTTATATTAACCGTAATATAGAATGATCTAATCGGGTCTCTGTTTGCCTTACCCTAGAAGTTTAATAGTGCATTTTACTTGCCATTTCATGCGCGTTGAGATGCCGCTTAGCCCAATACGCTATCTGAAATAGGAGCGACGTAAATTGAACAAATGTGATAGAATTTCGGTGAATTCTTTTATTAACCATAATGTAAAATGATCTAATCGGGTCTCTGCTCGCCCTAGCCTAGAAGTTTAATAGTGCATTTTATTCGCCATTGCATGCGCTTTGAGATGCCGCTTACCTGAATACGCTATCTGAAATAGGAGCGACGTAAATTGAACAAATGTGATAGAATTTCCCTGAAATCTTATATTAAACAAGAAATAAAAGTGATCTAGTCGGGTCTCTGATCGCCCTATCATAAAAGGTTAATAGTGCATTCTACTCGCCATTCCACGCGCTTTGAGATGCCGCTTAGCCGAATACGCTATCTGAAATATCAACGACGTAAATTGAACAAATGTGATAGAATTTCGCTGAATTCTTATATTACCCTTAATGTAAAATGATCTAATCGGGTCTCTGTTCGCCCTACCCTAGAAGTTTAATAGTGTATTGCTCTCGTCATTTCATGCGCTTTGAGATGCCGCTTAGCCCTGTAACCTATCTGAAATAGGAGCGATGTAAATTGAACAAATGTAATAGAATTTCCCTGAAGTCTTATATTAAACAACATATAAAATGATCTAATCGGGTCTCTGATTGCCCTATCATAGAAGTTTAGTAGTGCATTTTACTCGCCATTCCGCGCGCATTAAGATGCCGCCTAGCCCAGTACGCTATCTAAAATAGGAGCGACGTAAGTTGAACAAAAGTGATAGAATTACGCTGAATTCTTATATTAACCGTAATATAAAATGATATCATCGGGTCTCTGTTCGCCCTACCCTAGAAGTTTAATAGTGCATTTCACTCGCTATTTCATGCGCTTTGAGATGCCGCTTAGCCCAATACGCTATCTGAAATAGGAGCGACGTAAGTTGAACAAATGTGATAGAATTTCGCTGAATTCTTTTATGAACCATAATGTAAAATGATCTAATCGGGTCTCTGTTCGCCCTAGCCTAGAAGTTTAATAGCGCATTTTATTTGCCATTTCATGCGCTTTGAGATGCCGGTTAGCCCAATACGCTATCTGGAATAGGAGCGACGTAAGTTGAACAAATGTGATAGAATTACGCTGAATTCTTAAATTAATCATAATATAAAGTGATCTACTCGGGTCTCTGTTTGCCCTACCCTAGAACTTTAATAGTGCAATTTATTCGCCATTTCATACGCTTTGAGATGCCGCTTAGCCCAATACGCTATCTGAAATAGGAGCGACGTAAGTTGAACAAATGTGATAGAATTTCGCTGAATTCTTATATTAACCTTAATGTAAAATGATCTAATCGGGTCTCTGTTCGCCCTACCATAGAAGTCTAATAGTGCATTTCACTCGTCATTTCATGCGCTTTGAGATGCCGCTTAGCCCAATACGCTATCTGAAATAGGAGCAACGAAAATTGAAAAATGTGATAGAATTTCCCTGAATTCTTATATTAACCAAAATATAAATTGATCTTATCGGGTCTCTGATTGCCCTATCATAGAAGTTTAATAGTGCATTTTACTCGCCATTCCACGCGCTTTAAGATGCCGCCTAGCCCAGTGCGCTATCTGAAATAGGAGCGACGTAAATTGGACGAATGTGATAAAATTTTGCTGACATTTTAAATTAACCATAATATAAAATGATCTAATCGGGTCTCTGTTCGCCCAACCATAGAAGTCTAATAGTGCATTTCACTCGACATTTCATGTGCTGTGAGATGCCGCTTAGCCCAATACGCTATATGAAATAGGAGCGCCGTAAATTGAACAAATGTGATAGAATTTTCCTGACTTCTTAAATTAATCATAATATACAGAGATCTACTCGGGTCTCTGTTTGCCCTACCCTAGACCTTTAATAGTGCACTTTATTCGACATTTCATACGCTTTGAGATGCCGCTTAGCCCAATACGCTATCAGAAATAGAAGCGACGTAAATTGAACAAATGTGAAATGTGATAGAATTTCGCTTAATTCTTTTATTAACCGTAATGTAAAATGATCTAATCGGGTCTCTGATTGCCCTATCATAGAAGTTTAGTAGTGCATTTTACTCGCCATTCCACGCGCTTTAAGAAGCCGCCTAGCCCTGTAGGCTATCTGAAATAGAAGCGACGAAAGTTGAACAAATGTGATAGAATTACGCTGCATTCTTATATTAACCGTAATATAAAATGATCTAATCGGGTCTCTGTTTGCCTTATCCTAGAAGTTTAATAGTGCATTATACTCGCCATTTCATGCGCTTTGAGATGCCGCTTAGCCCAATACGCTATCTGAAATAAGAGCGACGTAAATTGAACAAACGTGATAGGATTTCGCTGAATTCTTATATTAACCAAAATATAAAATGATCTAATCGGGTCTCCGATTGCCCTATCATAGAAGGCTAATAGTGCATTTTACTCGCCATTCCATGCGCTTTGAGATGCCGCTTAGCCCAATACGCTACCTGAAATAGGAGCGACGTAAATTGAACTAATGTGATAGAATTTCGCTGAATCCTTATATTAACCATAATATAAAATGATCAAATCGGGTCTCTGTCTGCCATACCCTAGAAGTTTAATAGTGCATTTCACTCGTCATTTCATGCGCTTTGAGATGCCGCTAAGCCCAATAAGCCATCTGAAATAGGAGCGACGTAAATTGAACACATGTGATCGAATTACGCTGCATTCTTATATTAACCGTAATATAAAATGATATCATCGGGTCTCTGTTCGCCCTACCCTAGAAGTTTAATAGTGCATTTGACTCGCTATTTCATGCGCTTTGAGATGCCGCCTAGCCCAGTACGCTATCTGAAATAGGAACGACGTAAATTGAACAAATGTGATAGAATTTTGCTTAATGATTAAATTAACAATAATATAAAATGATCTAATCGGGTCTCTGTTTGCCCTAGCCTAGAAGTTTAATAGCGCATTTTATTTGCCATTTCATGCGCTTTGAGATGCCGGTTAGCCCAATACGCTATCTGAAATAGGAGCAACGAAAATTGAAAAATGTGATAGAATTTCCCTGATTTCTTATATTAACCAAAATATAAATTGATCTTATCGGGTCTCTGATTGCCCTATCATAGAAGTTTAATAGTGCATTTTACTCGCCATTCCACGCGCTTTAAGATGCCGCATAGCCCAGTACGCTATCTGAAATAGGAGCGACGTAAATTGAACAAATGTGATCGAATTTCTCTGAATTCTTATATTAAACAAAATGTAAAATGATCTAACCGGGTCTCTGTTCGCCCTAGCCTAGAAGTTTAATCGTGCATTTTATTCGCCATTTCATGCGCTTTGAGATGCCGCTTAGCCCAATACGCTATCTGAAATACGAGCGACGTAAGTTGAACCAATGTGATAGAATTTCGCTGAGTTCTTAAATTAACCATAATATAAAATGATCTAATCGGGTCTCTGTTTGCCCTACCCTAGAAGTTTAATAGTGCATTTCACTCGTCATTTCATGCGCTTTGAGATGCCGCTAAGCCCAATAAGCCATCTGAAATAGGAGCGACGTAAATTGAACAAATGTGATAGAATTTCGCTGAATTCTTATATCAACCAAAATATAAAATGATCTAATCGGGTCTCTGATTGCCCTATCATAGAAGTTTAACAGTGCATTTCACTCATCATTTCATGCGCTTTGAGATGCCGCTTTGCCCAATATGCTATCTGAAATAGGAGCGACGTAAATTGAACAAATGTGATAGAATTTCCCTGAAATCTTATATTAAACAAAATGTAAAATGATCTAATCGGGTCTCTGTTCGCCCTAGCCTAGAAGTTTAATCGTGCATTTTACTCGCCATTTCATGCGCTTTGAGATGCCGCTTAGCCCAATACGCTATCTGAAATAGGAACGACGTAAATTGAACAAATGTGATAGAATTTCCCTGAATTCTTATATTAACCTTAATGTAAAATGATCTAATCGGTTCTCTGTTCGCCCTGCCCTAGAAGTTTAATAGTGCCTTTCACTCGTCATTCCATGCGCTTTGAGATGCCGCTTAGCCCAATACGCTATCTGAAATAGGAACGACGTAAATTGAAGAAATGTGATAGAATTTTGCTGAATTCTTAAATTAACCATAATATAAAATGATATAATCGGGTCTCTGTTTGCCCTACCCTAGAAGTTTAATAGTGCATTTTACTCGCCATTTCATGCGCTTTGAGAAGCCGCATAGCACAATACGCTATCTGAAATAGGAGTCACGTAAATTGAAAAATGTGATAGAATTTCGCTGAATTCTTATATTAACCTTAATGTAAAATGATCTAATCGGGTCTCTGTTCGCCCTACCATAGAAGTCTAATAGTGCATTTCACTCGACATTTCATGTGCTTTGAGATGCCGCTTAGCCCAATACGCTATCTGAAATAGGAGCGACGTAAATTGAACAAATGTGATAGAATTTCGCTGAATTCTTTTATTAACCATAATGTAAAATGATCTAATCGGGTCTCTGCTCGCCCTAGCCTAGAAGTTTAATAGTGCATTTTATTCGCCATTGCATGCGCTTTGAGATGCCGCTTAGCCGAATACGCTATCTGAAATAGGAGCGACGTAAATTGAACAAATGTGATAGAATTTCGCTGAATTCTTAAATTAACCATAATATAAAATGATCTAATCGGGTCTCTGATTGCCCTATCATAGAAGTTAAATAGTGCATTTTACTCGCCATTCCACGCGCTTTAATATGCCGCCTAGCGCAGTACGCTATCTGAAATAGGAGCGACGTAAATTGAACACATGTGATCGAATTTCGCTAAATTCTTAAATTAACCATAATATAAAATTATCTAATTGGGTCTCTGATTGCCCTATCATAGAAGTTTAGTAGTGCATTTTACTCGCCATTTCATGCGCTTTCAGATGCCGCTTAGCCCAATACGCTATCTGAAATAGGAGCGACATAAATTGAACAAATATGATAGAATTTCGCTGAATTCTTAAATTAACCATAATATAAAATGATCTAATCGGGTCTCTGTTTGCCCTACCCTAGAAGTTTAATAGTGCATTTTGCTCGCCATTTCATGCGCTTTGAGATGCCGCTTAGCCCAATACGCTATCTGAAACAGGAGCGACGTAAGTTGAACAAATGTGATAGAATTTCGCTGAATTCTATTATTAACCATAATGTAAAATGATCTAATCGGGTCTCTGCTCGCCCTATCATAGAAGTTTAATAGTGCATTTTACTCGCCATTCCACGCGCTTTAAGATGCCGCCTAGCCCAGTGCGCTATCTGAAATAGGAGCGACGTAAATTGAACAAATATGATAGAATTTCCTTGAAATCTTATATTAAACAAAATATAAAATGATCTAATCGGGTCTCTGATTGCCCTATCATAGAAGTTTAGTAGTGCATTTTACTCGCCATTCCGCGCGCTTTAAGATGCCGCTTAGCCCAATACGCTATCTGAAATAGGAGCGACGTAAGTTGAACAAATGTGATAGAATTTCGCTGAATTCTTTTATGAACCATAATGTAAAATGATCTAATCGGGTCTCTGTTCGCCCTAGCCTAGAGGTTTAATAGTGCATTTTACTCGCCATTTCATGCGCTTTGAGATGCCGCTTAGCCCAATACGCTATCTGAAATAGGAGCGACGTAAGTTGAACAAATGTGATAGAATTTCGCTGAATTCTTTTATGAACCATAATGTAAAATGATCTAATCGGGTCTCTGTTCGCCCTAGCCTAGAGGTTTAATAGTGCATTTTACTCGCCATTCCACGCGCTTTAAGTTACCGCCTAGCCCAGTACGCTATCTAAAATAGGAGCGACGTAAATTGAACAAATGTGATAGAATTTTGCTGAATCCTTAAATTAACCATAATATAAAATGATCTAATCGCGTCTCTGTTCGCCCTAGCCGAGAAGTTTAATAGTGCATTTTATTCGCCATTTCATGCGCTTTGAGATGCCGCTTAGCCCAATACGCTATCTGAAATAGGAGCGACGTAAATTGAACAAATGTGATAGAATTTCCGTGAATTCTTATATTAACCTTAATGTAAAATGATCTAATCGGGTCTCTGATCGCCCTACCATAGAAGTCTAATAGTGCATTTCACTCGCCATTTCATGCGCTTTGAGATGCCGCTTAGCCCAATACGCTATCTGAAATAGGAGCGACGTAAGTTGAACAAATGTGATAGAATTACGCTGCATACTTATATTAACCGTAATATAAAATGATCTAATCGGGTCTCTGTTTGCGTTATCCTAGAAGTTTAATAGTGCATTATGCTCGCCATTTCATGCGCTTTGAGATGCCTCTTAGCCCAATACGCTATCTGAAATAGGAGCGACGTAAATTGAACAAATGTGATAGAATTTCCCTGAAATGTTATAGTAAACAAAACATAAAATGATCTAATCGGGACTCTGAATGCCCTATCATAGAAGTTTGATAGTGCATTTTACTCGCCATTTCATGCGCTTTGAGATACCGCCCAGCCCAATAAGCTATCTGAAATAGGAGCGACGTAAATTGAACAAATGTGATAGAAGTTCCCTGAATACTTATATTAACCTTAATGTAAAACGATCTAATCGGGTCTCTGTTCGCCCTACCCTAGAAGTTTAACAGTGCATTTTACTCGCCATTTCATGCGCTTTGAGATTCCGCCTAGCCCAGTACGCTATCTGAAATAGGAGCGACGTAAATTGAACAAATGTGATAGAATTTTGCTGAATTCTTAAATTAACCACAATATAAAATGATCTAATCGGGTCTCTGTTTGCCCTACCCTAGAAGTTTAATAGTGCATTTTGCTCGCCATTTCATGCGCTTTGAGATGCCGCTTAGCCCAATACGCTATCTGAAACAGGAGCGACGTAAGTTGAACAAATGTGATAGAATTTCCCTGAATTCTTAAATTAACCATAATATAAAATGATCTAATCGGGTCTCTGTTCGCCCAACCATAGAAGTCTAATAGTGCATTTCACTCGACATTTCATGTGCTGTGAGATGCCGCTTAGCCCAATACGCTATATGAAATAGGAGCGCCGTAAATTGAACAAATGTGATAGAATTTTCCTGACTTCTTAAATTAATCATAATATAAAGTGATCTACTCGGGTCTCTGTTTGCCCTACCCTAGAACTTTAATAGTGCACTTTATTCGCCATTTCACACGCTTTGAGATGCCGCTTAGCCCAATACGCTATCTGAAATAGGAGCGACGTAAGTTGAACAAATGTGATAGAATTTCGTTGAAGTCTTTTATTAACCATAATGTAAAATGATCTAATCGGGTCTCTGTTTGACCTACCCTAGAAGTTTAATAGTGCATTTCACTCGTCATTTCATGCGCTTTGAGATGCCGCTAAGCCCAATAAGCCATCCGAATAGGAGCGACGTAAATTGAACAAATGTGATAGAATTTCGCTGAATTCTTATATTAACCTTAATGTAAAATGATCTAATCGGGTCTCTGTTCGCCCTACCCTAGAAGATTACTAGTGCATTTCACTCGTCATACCATGCGCTTTGAGATGCCGCTTAGCCCAATACGCTATCTGAAATAGGAACGACGTAAATTGAACAAATGTGATAGAATTTTGCTGAATTCTTAAATTAACCATAATATAAAATGATATAATCGGGTCTCTGTTTGCCCTACCCTAGAAGTTTAATAGTGCATTTTACTCGCCATTTCATGCGCTTTGAGAAGCCGCATAGCACAATACGCTATCTGAAATAGGAGTCCCGTAAATTGAAAAATGTGATAGAATTTCCCTGAATTCTTATATTAACCTTAATGTAAAATGATCTAATCGGGTCTCTGTTCGCCCTACCATAGAAGTCTAATAGTGCATTTCACTCGTCATTTCATGCGCTTTGAGATGCCGCTTAGCCCAATACGCTATCTGAAATAGGAGCAACGAAAATTGAAAAATGTGATAGAATTTCCCTGATTTCTTATATTAACCAAAATATAAATTGATCTTATCGGGTCTCTGATTGCCCTATCATAGAAGTTTAATAGTGCATTTTACTCGCCATTCCACGCGCTTTAAGATGCCGCATAGCCCAGTACGCTATCTGAAATAGGAGCGACGTAAATTGAACAAATGTGATCGAATTTCTCTGAATTCTTATATTAAACAAAATGTAAAATGATCTAACCGGGTCTCTGTTCGCCCTAGCCTAGAAGTTTAATCGTGCATTTTATTCGCCATTTCATGCGCTTTGAGATGCCGCTTAGCCCAATACGCTATCTGAAATACGAGCGACGTAAATTGAACCAATGTGATAGAATTTCGCTGAGTTCTTAAATTAACCATAATATAAAATGATCTAATCGGGTCTCTGTTTGCCCTACCCTAGAAGTTTAATAGTGCATTTCACTCGTCATTTCATGCGCTTTGAGATGCCGCTAAGCCCAATAAGCCATCTGAAATAGGAGCGACGTAAATTGAACAAATGTGATAGAATTTCGCTGAATTCTTATATCAACCAAAATATAAAATGATCTAATCGGGTCTCTGATTGCCCTATCATAGAAGTTTAACAGTGCATTTCACTCATCATTTCATGCGCTTTGAGATGCCGCTTTGCCCAATATGCTATCTGAAATAGGAGCGACGTAAATTGAACAAATGTGATAGAATTTCCCTGAAATCTTATATTAAACAAAATGTAAAATGATCTAATCGGGTCTCTGTTCGCCCTAGCCTAGAAGTTTAATCGTGCATTTTACTCGCCATTTCATGCGCTTTGAGATGCCGCTTAGCCCAATACGCTATCTGAAATAGGAACGACGTAAATTGAACAAATGTGATAGAATTTCCCTGAATTCTTATATTAACCTTAATGTAAAATGATCTAATCGGTTCTCTGTTCGCCCTGCCCTAGAAGTTTAATAGTGCCTTTCACTCGTCATTCCATGCGCTTTGAGATGCCGCTTAGCCCAATACGCTATCTGAAATAGGAACGACGTAAATTGAAGAAATGTGATAGAATTTTGCTGAATTCTTAAATTAACCATAATATAAAATGATATAATCGGGTCTCTGTTTGCCCTACCCTAGAAGTTTAATAGTGCATTTTACTCGCCATTTCATGCGCTTTGAGAAGCCGCATAGCACAATACGCTATCTGAAATAGGAGTCACGTAAATTGAAAAATGTGATAGAATTTCGCTGAATTCTTATATTAACCTTAATGTAAAATGATTTAATCGGGTCTCTGTTCGCCCTACCATAGAAGTCTAATAGTGCATTTCACTCGACATTTCATGTGCTTTGAGATGCCGCTTAGCCCAATACGCTATCTGAAATAGGAGCGACGTAAATTGAACAAATGTGATAGAATTTCGCTGAATTCTTTTATTAACCATAATGTAAAATGATCTAATCGGGTCTCTGCTCGCCCTAGCCTAGAAGTTTAATAGTGCATTTTATTCGCCATTGCATGCGCTTTGAGATGCCGCTTAGCCGAATACGCTATCTGAAATAGGAGCGACGTAAATTGAACAAATGTGATAGAATTTCGCTGAATTCTTAAATTAACCATAATATAAAATGATCTAATCGGGTCTCTGATTGCCCTATCATAGAAGTTAAATAGTGCATTTTACTCGCCATTCCACGCGCTTTAATATGCCGCCTAGCGCAGTACGCTATCTGAAATAGGAGCGACGTAAATTGAACACATGTGATCGAATTTCGCTAAATTCTTAAATTAACCATAATATAAAATTATCTAATTGGGTCTCTGATTGCCCTATCATAGAAGTTTAGTAGTGCATTTTACTCGCCATTTCATGCGCTTTCAGATGCCGCTTAGCCCAATACGCTATCTGAAATAGGAGCGACGTAAATTGAACAAATATGATAGAATTTCGCTGAATTCTTAAATTAACCATAATATAAAATGATCTAATCGGGTCTCTGTTTGCCCTACCCTAGAAGTTTAATAGTGTATTTTGCTCGCCATTTCATGCGCTTTGAGATGCCGCTTAGCCCAATGCGCTATCTGAAACAGGAGCGACGTAAGTTGAACAAATGTGATAGAATTTCGCTGAATTCTATTATTAACCATAATGTAAAATGATCTAAACGGGTCTCTGCTCGCCCTATCATAGAAGTTTAATAGTGCATTTTACTCGCCATTCCACGCGCTTTAAGATGCCGCCTAGCCCAGTGCGCTATCTGAAATAGGAGCGACGTAAATTGAACAAATATGATAGAATTTCCTTGAAATCTTATATTAAACAAAATATAAAATGATCTAATCGGGTCTCTGATTGCCCTATCATAGAAGTTTAGTAGTGCATTTTACTCGCCATTCCGCGCGCTTTAAGATGCCGCCTAGCCCAGTACGCTATCTAAAATAGGAGCGACGTAAGTTGAACAAAAGTGATAGAATTACGCTGAATTCTTATATTAACCGTAATATAAAATGATATCATCGGGTCTCTGTTCGCCCTACCATAGAAGTCTAATAGTGCATTTTATTCGCCATTTCATGCGCTTTGAGATGCCGCTTAGCTCATTACGCTATCTGAAATACGAGCGACGTAAATTGAACAAATATGATAGAATTTCCTTGAAATCTTATATTAAACAAAATATAAAATGATCTAATCGGGTCTCTGATTGCCCTATCATAGAAGTTTAGTAGTGCATTTTACTCGCCCTTCCAGGCGCTTTAAGATACCGTCTAGCCCAATACGCTATCTCAAATATCAGCGACGTAAATTGAACAAATGTGAGAGAATCTCGCTGAATTCCTATATTAACCTTAATGTAAAATGATCTAATCGGGTCTTTGTTCGCCCTACCCTAGAAGTTTAGTAGTGCATTTCACTCGTCATTTCTTGCGCTTTGAGATGCCGCTCAGCCCAATAAGCTATCTGAAATAGGAGCGACGTAAATTGAACAAATGTGATAGAAGATCCCTGAATACTTATATTAACCTTAATGTAAAATGATCTAATCGGGTCTCTGTTCGCCCTACCCTAGAAGTTTAACAGTGCATTTTACTCGCCATTTCATGCGCTTTGAGATGCCGCTTAGCCCAATACGCTATCTGAAATAGGAGCGACGTAAGTTGAACAAATGTGATAGAATTTCGCTGAATTCTTTTATGAACCATAATGTAAAATGATCTAATCGGGTCTCTGTTCGCCCTAGCCTAGAGGTTTAATAGTGCATTTTACTCGCCATTTCATGCGCTTTGAGATGCCGCTTAGCCCAATACGCTATCTGAAATAGGAGCGACGTAAGTTGAACAAATGTGATAGAATTTCGCTGAATTCTTTTATGAACCATAATGTAAAATGATCTAATCGGGTCTCTGTTCGCCCTAGCCTAGAGGTTTAATAGTGCATTTTACTCGCCATTCCACGCGCTTTAAGTTACCGCCTAGCCCAGTACGCTATCTAAAATAGGAGCGACGTAAATTGAACAAATGTGATAGAATTTTGCTGAATCCTTAAATTAACCATAATATAAAATGATCTAATCGCGTCTCTGTTCGCCCTAGCCGAGAAGTTTAATAGTGCATTTTATTCGCCATTTCATGCGCTTTGAGATGCCGCTTAGCCCAATACGCTATCTGAAATAGGAGCGACGTAAATTGAACAAATGTGATAGAATTTCCGTGAATTCTTATATTAATCTTAATGTAAAATGGTCTAATCGGGTCTCTGATCGCCCTGCCATAGAAGTCTAATAGTGCATTTCACTCGCCATTTCATGCGCTTTGAGATGCCGCTTAGCCCAATACGCTATCTGAAATAGGAGCGACGTAAGTTGAACAAATGTGATAGAATTACGCTGCATTCTTATATTAACCGTAATATAAAATGATCTAATCGGGTCTCTGTTTGCCTTATCCTAGAAGTTTAATAGTGCATTATGCTCGCCATTTCATGCGCTTTGAGATGCCTCTTAGCCCAATACGCTATCTGAAATAGGAGCGACGTAAATTGAACAAATGTGATAGAATTTCCCTGAAATGTTATAGTAAACAAAACATAAAATGATCTAATCGGGACTCTGAATGCCCTATCATAGAAGTTTGATAGTGCATTTTACTCGCCATTTCATGCGCTTTGAGATACCGCTCAGCCCAATAAGCTATCTGAAATAGGAGCGACGTAAATTGAACAAATGTGATAGAAGTTCCCTGAATACTTATATTAACCTTAATGTAAAATGATCTAATCGGGTCTCTGTTCGCCCTACCCTAGAAGTTTAACAGTGCATTTTACTCGCCATTTCATGCGCTTTGAGATTCCGCCTAGCCCAGTACGCTATCTGAAATAGGAGCGACGTAAATTGAACAAATGTGATAGAATTTTGCTGAATTCTTAAATTAACCACAATATAAAATGATCTAATCGGGTCTCTGTTTGCCCTACCCTAGAAGTTTAATAGTGCATTTTGCTCACCATTTCATGCGCTTTGAGATGCCGCTTAGCCCAATACGCTATCTGAAACAGGAGCGACGTAAGTTGAACAAATGTGATAGAATTTCCCTGAATTCTTAAATTAACCATAATATAAAATGATCTAATCGGGTCTCTGTTCGCCCAACCATAGAAGTCTAATAGTGCATTTCACTCGACATTTCATGTGCTGTGAGATGCCGCTTAGCCCAATACGCTATATGAAATAGGAGCGCCGTAAATTGAACAAATGTGATAGAATTTTCCTGACTTCTTAAATTAATCATAATATAAAGTGATCTACTCGGGTCTCTGTTTGCCCTACCCTAGAACTTTAATAGTGCACTTTATTCGCCATTTCACACGCTTTGAGATGCCGCTTAGCCCAATACGCTATCTGAAATAGGAGCGACGTAAGTTGAACAAATGTGATAGAATTTCGTTGAATTCTTTTATTAACCATAATGTAAAATGATCTAATCGGGTCTCTGTTTGCCCTACCCTAGAAGTTTAATAGTGCATTTCACTCGTCATTTCATGCGCTTTGAGATGCCGCTAAGCCCAATAAGCCATCCGAATAGGAGCGACGTAAATTGAACAAATGTGATAGAATTTCGCTGAATTCTTATATTAACCTTAATGTAAAATGATCTAATCGGGTCTCTGTTCGCTCTACCCTAGAAGTTTAATAGTGCATTTCACTCGTAATTGCATGCGCTTTGAGATGCCGCATAGCCCAATTAGCTATCTGAAATAGGAGCGACGTAAATTGAACAAATGTGATAGAATTTCGCTGAATTCTTGTATTAACCAAAATATAAAATGATCTAATCGGGTCTCTGATTGCCTTATCATAGATGTTTAACAGTGCATTTCACTCGCCATTCCACGCGCTTTAAGATGCCGCCTAGCCCTGTAGGCTATCTGAAATAGGAGCGACGAAAGTTGAACAAATGTGATAGAATTACGCTGCATTCTTATATTAACCGTAATATAAAATGATCTAATCGGGTCTCTGTTTGCCTTATCCTAGAAGTTTAATAGTGCACTATGCTCGCCATTTCATGCGCTTTGATATGCCGCTTAGCCCAGTACGCTATCTGAAATATCAAAGACGTAAATTGAACAAATGTGATAGAATTTCGCTGAATTCTTATATTACCCTTAATGTAAAATGATCTAATCGGGTCTCTGTTCGCCGTACCCTAGAAGTTTAATAGTGCATTTCACTCGTAATTGCATGCGCTTTGAGATGCCGCATAGCCCAATTAGCTATATGAAATAGGAGCGACGTAAATTGAACAAATGTGATAGAATTTCGCTGAATTCTTGTATTAACCAAAATATAAAATGATCTAATCGGGTCTCTGCTTGCCCTATCATAGAAGTTTAATAGTGCATTTCACTCGCCATTCCACGCGCTTTAAGATGCCGCCTAGCCTAGTACGCTACCTGAAATAGGAATGACGTAAATTGAACAAATGTGATAGGATTTTGCAGAATTCTTAAATTCACCATAATATAAAATGATCTAATCGGGTCTCTGGTTGCCCTACCCTAGAAATTTAACAGTGCATTTTACTCGCCATTTCATGCGCTTTAAGATGCCGCTTAGCCCAATACGCTATCTGAAATAGGTGCGACGTAAGTTGAACAAATGTGATAGAATTTCGCTTAATTCTTTTATTAACCGTAATGTAAAATGATCTAATCGGGTCTCTGATTGCCCTATCATAGAAGTTTAGTAGTGCATTTTACTCGCCATTCCACGCGCTTTAAGAAGCCGCCTAGCCCTGTAGGCTATCTGAAATAGAAGCGACGAAAGTTGAACAAATGTGATAGAATTACGCTGCATTCTTATATTAACCGTAATATAAAATGATCTAATCGGGTCTCTGTTTGCCTTATCCTAGAAGTTTAATAGTGCATTATACTCGCCAATTCATGCGCTTTGAGATGCCGCTTAGCCCAATACGCTATCTGAAATAGGTGCGACGTAAGTTGAACAAATGTGATAGAATTTCGCTGAATTCTTTTATTAACCATAATGTAAATTGATCTAATCGGGTCTCTGCTCGCCCGAGCCTAAAAGTTTAATAGTGCATTTTATTCGCCATTGCATGCGCTTTGAGATGCCGCTTAGCCGAATACGCTATCTGAAATAGGAGCGACGTAAATTGAACAAATGTGATAGAATTTCCCTGAAACCTTATATTAAACAAAATATAAAATGATCTAATCGGGTCTCCGATTGCCCTATCATAGAAGTTTAGTAGTGCATTTTACTCGCCCTTCCACGCGCTTTAAGATGCCGCCTATCCCAGTACGCTATCTGAAATAGGAGCGACGTAAGTTGAACAAATGTGATAGAATTACGCTGAATTCTTATATTAACCGTAATATAAAATGATCTAATCGGGTCTCTGTTTCCCTAACCCTAGAAGTTTAATAGTGCATTTTACTCGCCACTTCATGCGCTTTGAGATGCCGCTTAGCCCAATACACTATCTGAAATAGGAGCGACGTAAATTGAACGAATGTGATAGAATTTCGCTGAATTCTTTTATGAACCATAATGTAAAATGATCTAATCGGGTCTCTGATTGCCCTATCATAGATGTTTAGTAGTGCATTTTACTCGCCATTCCACGCGCTTTAAGAAGCCGCCTAGCCCAGTACGCGATCTGAAATAGGAGCGACGTAAATTGAACAAATGTGATAGAATTTCGCTTAATTCTTTTATTATCCATAATGTAAAATGATCTAATCGGGTCTCTGTTTGCCTTATCCTAGAAGTTTAATAGTGCATTATACTCGCCATTTCATGCGCTTTGAGATGTCGCTTAGCCCAATACGCTATCTGAAATAAGAGCGACGTAAATTGAACAAACGTGATAGGATTTCGCAGAATTCTTATATTAACCAAAATATAAAATGATCTAATCGGGTCTCCGATTGCCCTATCATAGAAGGCTAATAGTGCATTTTACTCGCCATTCCATGCGCTTTGAGATGCCGCTTAGCCCAATACGCTACCTGAAATAGGAGCGACGTAAATTGAACTAATGTGATAGAATTTCGCTGAATCCTTATATTAACCATAATATAAAATGATCAAATCGGGTCTCTGTCTGCCATACCCTAGAAGTTTAATAGTGCATTTTATTCGCCATTTCATGCGCTTTGAGATTCCGCTTAGCCCAATACGCTATCTGAAATATCAGCGACGTAAATTGAACAAATGTGATAGAATTTCGCTGAATTCTTATATTAACCTTAATGTAAAATGATCTAATCGGGTCTCTGTTCGCCCTACCCTAGAAGTTTAATAGTGCATTTCTCTCGCCATTTCATGCGCTTTGAGATGCCGCTTAGCCCTGTAACCTATCTGAAATAGGAGCGATTTAAATTGAACAAATGTAATAGAATTTCCCTGAAGTCTTATATTAAACAAAATATAAAATGATCTAATCGGGTCTCTGATTGCCCTATCATAGAAGTTTAGTAGAGCATTTTACTCGCCATTCCGCGCGCTTTAAGATGCCGCCTAGCCCAGTACGCTATCTAAAATAGGAGCGACGTAAGTTGAACAAAAGTGATAGAATTACGCTGAATTCTTATATTAACCGTAATATAAAATGATATCATCGGGTCTCTGTTCGCCCTACCCTAGAAGTTTAATAGTGCATTTGACTCGCTATTTCATGCGCTTTGAGATGCCGCCTAGCCCAGTACGCTATCTGAAATAGGAACGACGTAAATTGAACAAATGTGATAGAATTTTGCTTAATGATTAAATTAACAATAATATAAAATGATCTAATCGGGTCTCTGTTTGCCCTAGCCTAGAAGTTTAATAGCGCATTTTATTTGCCATTTCATGCGCTTTGAGATGCCGGTTAGCCCAATACGCTATCTGAAATAGGAGCGACGTAAGTTGAACAAATGTGATAGAATTACGCTGAATTCTTATATTAACCGTAATATAAAATGATCTAATCGGGTCTCTGTTTGGCTTATCCTAGAAGTTTAATAGCGCATCTTACTCGCCATTTCATGCGCATTGAGAGGCCGCTTAGCCCAATACGCTATCTGAAATAGGAGCGACGTAAGTTGAACAAATGTGATAGAATTTCGCTGAATTCTTTTATGAACCATAATGTAAAATGATCTAATCGGGTCTCTGTTCGCCCTAGCCTAGAAGTTTAATAGCGCATTTTATTTGCCATTTCATGCTCTTTGAGATGCCGGTTAGCCCAATACGCTATCTGAAATAGGAGCGACGTAAGTTGAACAAATGTGATAGAATTACGCTGAATTCTTAAATTAATCATAATATAAAGTGATCTACTCGGGTCTCTGTTTGCCCTACCCTAGAACTTTAATAGTGCAATTTATTCGCCATTTCATACGCTTTGAGATGCCGCTTAGCCCAATACGCTATCTGAAATAGGAGCGACGTAAATTGAACAAATGTGATAGAATTTCCCTGAATTCTTATATTAACCTTAATGTAAAATGATCTAATCGGTTCTCTGTTCGCCCTACCCTAGAAGTTTAATAGCGCCTTTCACTCGTCATTCCATGCGCTTTGAGATGCCGCTTAGCCCAATACGCTATCTGAAATAGGAACGACGTAAATTGAACAAATGTGATAGAATTTTGCTGAATTCTTAAATTAACCATAATATAAAATGATATAATCGGGTCTCTGTTTGCCCTACCCTAGAAGTTTAATAGTGCATTTTACTCGCCATTTCATGCGCTTTGAGAAGCCGCATAGCACAATACGCTATCTGAAATAGGAGTCCCGTAAATTGAAAAATATGATAGAATTTCCCTGAATTCTTATATTAACCTTAATGTAAAATGATCTAATCGGGTCTCTGTTCGCCCTACCATAGAAGTCTAATAGTGCATTTCACTCGTCATTTCATGCGCTTTGAGATGCCGCTTAGCCCAATACGCTACCTGAAATAGAAGCAACGAAAATTGAAAAATGTGATAGAATTTCCCTGATTTCTTATATTAACCAAAATATAAATTGATCTTATCGGGTCTCTGATTGCCCTATCATAGAAGTTTAATAGTGCATTTTACTCGCCATTCCACGCGCTTTAAGATGCCGCATAGCCCAGTACGCTATCTGAAATAGGAACGACGTAAATTGAACAAATGTGATAGAATTTCCCTGAATTCTTATATTAACCTTAATGTAAAATGATCTAATCGGGTCTCTGTTCGCCCTACCATAGAAGTCTGATAGTGCATTTCACTCGTCATTGCATGCGCTTTGAGATGCCGCTTAGCCCAATACGCTATCTGAAATAGGAGCAACGAAAATTGAAAAATGTGATAGAATTTCCCTGAATTCTTATATTAACCAAAATATAAATTGATCTTATCGGGTCTCTGATTGCCCTATCATAGAAGTTTAATGGTGCATTTTACTCGCCATTCCACGCGCTTTAAGATGCCGCCTAGGCCAGTGCGCTATCTGAAATAGGAGCGACGTAAATTGAACAAATATGATAGAATTTCCTTGAAATCTTATATTAAACAAAATATAAAATGATCTAATCGGGTCTCTGATTGCCCTATCATAGAAGTTTAGTAGTGCATTTTACTCGCCATTCCGCGCGCTTTAAGATGCCGCCTAGCCCAGTACGCTATCTAAAATAGGAGCGACGTAAGTTGAACAAAAGTGATAGAATTACGCTGAATTCTTATATTAACCGTAATATAAAATGATATCATCGGGTCTCTGTTCGCCCTACCATAGAAGTCTAATAGTGCATTTTATTCGCCATTTCATGCGCTTTGAGATGCCGCTTAGCTCATTACGCTATCTGAAATACGAGCGACGTAAATTGAACAAATATGATAGAATTTCCTTGAAATCTTATATTAAACAGAATATAAAATGATCTAATCGGGTCTCTGATTGCCCTATCATAGAAGTTTAGTAGTGCATTTTACTCGCCCTTCCAGGCGCTTTAAGATACCGTCTAGCCCAATACGCTATCTCAAATATCAGCGACGTAAATTGAACAAATGTGAGAGAATCTCGCTGAATTCCTATATTAACCTTAATGTAAAATGATCTAATCGGGTCTTTGTTCGCCCTACCCTAGAAGTTTAGTAGTGCATTTCACTCGTCATTTCTTGCGCTTTGAGATGCCGCTCAGCCCAATAAGCTATCTGAAATAGGAGCGACGAAAATTGAACAAATGTGATAGAAGATCCCTGAATACTTATATTAACCTTAATGTAAAATGATCTAATCGGGTCTCTGTTCGCCCTACCCTAGAAGTTTAACAGTGCATTTTACTCGCCATTTCATGCGCTTTGAGATGCCGCTTAGCCCAATACGCTATCTGAAATAGGAGCGACGTAAGTTGAAGAAATGTGATAGAATTTCCCTGAAATCTTATATTAAACAAAATGTAAAATGATCTAATCGGGTCTCTGTTCGCCCTAGCCTAGAAGTTTAATCGTGCATTTTACTCGCCATTTCATGCGCTTTGAGATGCCGCTTAGCCCAATACGCTATCTGAAATAGGAACGACGTAAATTGAACAAATGTGATAGAATTTCCCTGAATTCTTATATTAACCTTAATGTAAAATGATCTAATCGGTTCTCTGTTCGCCCTGCCCTAGAAGTTTAATAGTGCCTTTCACTCGTCATTCCATGCGCTTTGAGATGCCGCTTAGCCCAA
>CAKAJE020000511.1:0-42205 GCA_916610135.2 Macropis europaea | reverse complement strand
GTATTGGGCTAAGCGGCATCTCAAAGCGCATGAAATGGCGAACAAAATGCACTATTAAACTTCTAGGCTAGGGCGAACAGAGACCAGATTAGATCATTTTATAATTTGGTTAACATAAGAATTCTTCGAAATTCTATCACATTTGTCCAATTTACGTGGCTCCCATTTCAGATTGCTTATTGGGCTTAGCGGCATGTCAAAGCGCATGACGTGACGAGTGAAATGCACTATTAAACTTCTAGGGTAGGGCAAACAGCGACCCGATTAGATCATTTTATATTATGGTTAATTTAAGAATTCAGCAAAATTCCATCACATTTGTTCAACTTACGTCGCTCCTATTTCAGATAGCGTACTGGGCTAGGCGGCATCTTAAAGCGCATGGAATGACGAGTAAAATGCACTATTAAACTTCTAGGGTAGGGCAAACAGAGACCCGATTAGATCATTTTATGTTATTGTTAATTTAAGAATTCAGCGTAATTCTATCACATTCGATCAATTTACGTCGCTCCTATTTCAGATAGCGTATTGGGCAATGCGGCATCTCAAAGCGCATGAAATGGCGAGTATAATGCACTGTTAAACTTCTAGGATAAGGCAAACAGAGACCCGATTACATCATTTTATATTACGGTTAATATAAGAATGCGGCGTAATTCTATCACATTTGTTCAACTTACGTCGCTCCTATTTCAGATAGCGTACTGGGCTAGGCAGCATCTTAAAGCGCGTGGAATGACGAGTGAAATGCACTATTAAACTTCTAGGGTAGGGCAAACAGAGACACGATTAGATCATTTAATATTATGGTTAATATAAGAATTCACGGAAATTCTATCACATTTGTTCAATTTACGTCGCTCCTATTTCAGATACCGTATTGGGCTATGCGGCATCTCAAAGCGCATGAAATGGCGAGTACAATGCACTATTAAACTTCTAGGGCAGGGCAAACAAAGACACGATTAAATCATTTTATATTATGGTTAATTTAAGAATTCAGCAAAATTCTATCACATTTGTTCAATTTACGTCGCTCCTATTTCAGATAGCGTACTGGGCTAGGCAGCATCTTAAAGCGCGTGGAATGACGAGTGAAATGCACTATTAAACTTCTATGATAGGGCGAACAGAGACCCGATTAGATCATTTTACATTAATGTTAATATAAGAATTCAGGGAAATTCTATCACATTTGTTCAATTTACGTCGCTCCTATTTCAGATAGCGTATTGGGCTACGCGGCATCTCAAAGCGCATGAAATGGCGAACAAAATGCACTATTTAACTTCTAGGCTAGGGCGAACAGAGACCAGATTAGATCATTTTATATTTTGGTTAACATAAGAATTCAGCAAAATTCCATCACATTTGTTCAACTTACGTCGCTCCTATTTCAGATAGCGTATTGGGCTATGCGGCATCTCAAAGCGCATGAAATGGCGAGTAAAATGCACTATTAAACTTCTAGGGCAGGGCAAACAAAGACACGATTAAATCATTTTATATTATGGTTAATTTAAGAACTCAGCGTAATTCTATCACATTCGTTCAATTTACGTCGCTCCTATTTCAGGTAGCGTATTGGGCAATGCGGCATCTCGAAGCGCATGAAATGGCGAGTATAATGCACTGTTAAACTTGTAGGATAATGCAAACAGAGACCCGATTAGATCATTTTATATTATGGTTAATTTAAGAATTCAGCGAAATTCTATCACATTTGTTCAATTTACGTCGCTCCTATTTCAGATAGCGTATTCGGCTAAGCGGCATCTGAAGGCGCATGAAATGGCGAGTAAAATGCACTATTAAACTTCTAGGGTAGGGCAAACAGAGACCCGATTAGATCATTTTATATTATGGTTAATTTAAGAATTCAGCAAAATTCTATCACATTTGTTCAATTTATGTCGCTCCTATTTCAGATAGCGCACTGGGCTAGGCGGCATCTTAAAGCGCGTGGAATGGCGAGTAAAATGCACTATTAAACTTCTATGATAGGGCGAACAGAGACCCGATTAGATCATTTTACATTAATGTTAATATAAGAATTCAGGGAAATTCTATCACATTTGTTCAATTTACGTCGCTCCTATTTCAGATAGCGTATTGGGCTAAGCGGCATCTCAAAGCGCATGAAATGACGAGTGGAATGCACTATCAAACTTCTAGGGTAGGGCAAACAAAGACCCGATTTGGTCATTTTACATTAATGTTAATATAAGAATTCAGCAAAATTCTATCACATTTGTTCAATTTACGTCGCTCCTATTTCAGATAGCGTACTGGGCTAGGCGGCATGTTAAAGCGCGTGGAATGGCGAGTAAAATGCTCTATTAAACTTCTATGATAGGGCAATCAGATACCCGATTAGATCATTTTATGTTTTGTTTAATATAAGATTTCAGGGAAATTCTATCACATTTGTTCAATTTACGTCGCTCCTATTTCAGATAGCGTATTGGGCTAAGCGGCATCTCAAAGCGCATGAAATGGCGAACAAAATGCACTATTTAACTTCTAGGCTAGGGCGAACAGAGACCAGATTAGATCATTTTATATTTTGGTTAACATAAGAATTCTGCTAAATTCTATCACATTTGTTCAATTTACGTCGCTCCTATTTCAGATAGCTTATTGGGCTTAGCGGCATCTCAAAGCGCATGAAGTGACGAGTGAAATGCACTATTAAACTTCTAGGGTAGGGCAAACAGAGACCCGCTTAGATCATTTTATATTATGGTTAATTTAAGAATTCAGCAAAATTCCATCACATTTGTTCAACTTACGTCGCTCCTATTTCAGATAGCGTACTGGGCTAGGCAGCATCTTAAAGCGCGTGGAATGACGAGTGAAATGCACTATTAAACTTCTAGGGTAGGGCAAACAGAGACCCGATTAGATCATTTTATGTTATGGTTAATTTAAGAATTCAGCAAAATTCTATCACATTTGTTCAATTTACGTCGATCCTATTTCAGATAGCATACTGGGCTAGGCGGCATCTTAAAGCGCGTGGAAGGGCGAGTAAAATGCACTATTAAACTTCTATGATAGGGCAATCGGAGACCCGATTAGATCATTTTATATTACGGTTAATATAAGAATGCGGCGTAATTCTATCACATTTGTTCAACTTACGTCGCTTCTATTTCAGATAGCGTATTGGGCTAAGCCGCATCTCAAAGTGCATGAAATGGCGAGTGAAATGCACTATTAGACTTCTATGGTAGGGCGAACGGAGACCCGATTAGATCATTTTACATTAAGGTTAACATAAGAATTCACGGAAATTCTATCACGTTTGTTCAATTTACGTCGCTCCTATTTCAGATAGCGTATTGGGCTATGCGGCATCTCAAAGCGCATGAAATTGCGAGTAAAATGCACTATTAAACTTCTAGGGCAGGGCAAACAAAGACACGATTAAATCATTTTATGTTATGGTTAATTTAAGAATTCAGCGTAATTCTATCACATTCGTTCAATTTACGTCGCTCCTATTTCAGGTAGCGTATTGGGCAATGCGGCATCTCGAAGCGCATGAAATGGCGAGTATAATGCACTGTTAAACTTGTAGGATAGGGCAAACAGAGACCCGATTAGATCATTTTATATTATGGTTAATTTAAGAATTCAGCGAAATTCTATCACATTTGTTCAATTTACGTCGCTCCTATTTCAGATAGCGTATTCGGCTAAGCGGCATCTGAAGGCGCATGAAATGGCGAGTAAAATGCACTATTAAACCTCTAGGGTAGGGCAAACAGAGACCCGATTAGATCATTTTATATTATGGTTAATTTAAGAATTCAGCAAAATTCTATCACATTTGTTCAATTTACGTCGCTCCTATTTCAGATAGCGCACTGGGCTAGGCGGCATCTTAAAGCGCGTGGAATGGCGAGTAAAATGCACTATTAAACTTCTATGATAGGGCGAACAGAGACCCGATTAGATCATTTTACATTAATGTTAATATAAGAATTCAGGGAAATTCTATCACATTTGTTCAATTTACGTCGCTCCTATTTCAGATAGCTTATTGGGCTAAGCGGCATCTCAAAGCGCATGAAATGACGAGTGAAATGCACTATTAAACTTCTAGGGTAGGGCAAACAAAGACCCGATTTGGTCATTTTACATTAATGTTAATATAAGAATTCAGCAAAATTCTATCACATTTGTTCAATTTACGTCGCTCCTATTTCAGATAGCGTACTGGGCTAGGCGGCATGTTAAAGCGCGTGGAATGGCGAGTAAAATGCTCTATTAAACTTCTATGATAGGGCAATCAGATACCCGATTAGATCATTTTATGTTTTGTTTAATATAAGATTTCAGGGAAATTCTATCACATTTGTTCAATTTACGTCGCTCCTATTTCAGATAGCTTATTGGGCTTAGCGGCATCTCAGAGCGCATGAAGTGACGAGTGAAATGCACTATTAAACTTCTAGGGTAGGGCAAACAGAGACCCGCTTAGATCATTTTATATTATGGTTAATTTAAGAATTCAGCAAAATTCCATCACATTTGTTCAACTTACGTCGCTCCTATTTCAGCTAGCGTATTGGGCTATGCGGCATCTCAAAGCGCATGAAATGGCGAGTACAATGCACTATTAAACTTCTAGGGTAGGGCAAACAGAGACCCAATTAGATCATTTTATATTATGGTTAATTTAAGAATTCAGCGAAATTCTATCACATTTGTTCAATTTTGCGTCGCTCCTATTTCAGATAGAGTATTGTGCTTAGCGGTATCTCAAAGCGCATGAAATGACGAGTGAAATGCACTATTAAACTTCTAGGGTAATGCAAACAGAGACCCGATTAGATCATTTTATATTATGGTTAATTTAAGAATTCAGCGAAATTCTATCACATTTGTTCAATTTACGTCGCTCCTATTTCAGATAGCGTATTGGGCTAAGCGGCATCTGAAGGCGCATGAAATGGCGAGTAACATGCACTATTAAACTTCTAGGGTAGGGCAAACAGAGACCCGATTAGATCATTTTATATTTTGGTTAATATAAGAATTCAGCGAAATTCTATCACATTTGTTAAATTAACGACGCTCCTATTTCAGTTAGCGTGTTGGGCTAAGCGGCATCTCAAAGCGCATGAAATGGCGAACAAAATGCACTATTAAACTTCTAGGCTAGGGCAAACAGAGACCAGATTAGATCATTTTATATTTTGGTTAACATAAGAATTCTGCGAAATTCTATCACATTTGTTCAATTTACGTCGCTCCTATTTCAGATAGCTTATTGGGCTTAGCGGCATCTCAGAGCGCATGAAGTGACGAGTGAAATGCACTATTAAACTTCTAGGGTAGGGCAAACAGAGACCCGCTTAGATCATTTTATATTATGGTTAATTTAAGAATTCAGCAAAATTCCACCACATTTGTTCAACTTACGTCGCTCCTATTTCAGCTAGCGTATTGGGCTATGCGGCATCTCAAAGCGCATGAAATGGCGAGTACAATGCACTATTAAACTTCTAGGGTAGGGCAAACAGAGACCCAATTAGATCATTTTATATTATGGTTAATTTAAGAATTCAGCGAAATTCTATCACATTTGTTCAATTTTGCGTCGCTCCTATTTCAGATAGCGTATTGTGCTTAGCGGTATCTCAAAGCGCATGAAATGACGAGTGAAATGCACTATTAAACTTCTAGGGTAATGCAAACAGAGACCCGATTAGATCATTTTATATTATGGTTAATTTAAGAATTCAGCGAAATTCTATCACATTTGTTCAATTTACGTCGCTCCTATTTCAGATAGCGTATTGGGCTAAGCGGCATCTGAAGGCGCATGAAATGGCGAGTAACATGCACTATTAAACTTCTAGGGTAGGGCAAACAGAGACCCGATTAGATCATTTTATATTTTGGTTAATATAAGAATTCAGCGAAATTCTATCACATTTGTTAAATTAACGACGCTCCTATTTCAGTTAGCGTGTTGGGCTAAGCGGCATCTCAAAGCGCATGAAATGGCGAACAAAATGCACTATTAAACTTCTAGGCTAGGGCGAACAGAGACCCGATCAGATCATTTTATAATTTGGTTAACATAAGAATTCTTCGAAATTCTATCACATTTGTTCAATTTACGTGGCTCCTATTTCAGATTGCTTATTGGGCTTAGCGGCATGTCAAAGCGCATGACGTGACGAGTGAAATGCACTATTAAACTTCTAGGGTAGGGCAAACAGCGACCCGATTAGATCATTTTATATTATGGTTAATTTAAGAATTCAGCAAAATTCCATCACATTTCTTCAACTTACGTCGCTCCTATTTCAGATAGCGTACTGGGCTAGGCAGCATCTTAAAGCGCGTGGAATGACGAGTGAAATGCACTATTAAACTTCTAGGGTAGGGCAAACAGAGACCCGATTAGATCATTTTATGTTATTGTTAATTTAAGAATTCAGCAAAATTCTATCACATTTGTTCAACTTACGTCGCTCCTATTTCAGATAGCGTAGTGGGCTAAGCGGCCTCTCAAAGCGCATGAAATGGCGAGTAAAATGCACTATTAAACTTCTAGGGTAAGGCAAACACAGACCCGATTAAATCATTTTATATTATGGTTAATTTAAGAATTCAGCGTAATTCTATCACATTCGATCAATTTACGTCGCTCCTATTTCAGATAGCGTATTGGTCTATGCGACATCTCAAAGCGCATGAAATGGCGAGTGAAATGCACTATTAGACTTCTATGGTAGGGCGAACGGAGACCCGATTAGATCATTTCACATTAAGGTTAACATAAGAATTCACGGAAATTCTATCACGTTTGTTCAATTTACGTCGCTCCTATTTCAGATAGCGTATTGGACTATGCGACATCTCAAAGCGCATGAAATGGCGAGTAAAATCCACTATTAAACGTCTAGGGCAGGGCACACAAAGACACGATTAAATCATTTTATATTATGGTTAATTTAAGAATTCAGCGTAATTCTATCACATCTGTTCAACTTACGTCGCTCCTATTTCGGATAGCGTACTGGGCTAGGCGGCATCCTATAGCGCGTGGAGTGTCGTGTAAAATGCACTATTAATCTTCTATGATAGGGCAATCAGAGACCCGATTAGATCATTTTATATTTTGGTTAATATAAGAATTCAGCGAAATTCTATCACATTTGTTAAATTAACGACGCTCCTATTTCAGTTAGCGTATTGGGCTAAGCGGCATCTCAAAGCGCATGAAATGGCGAGTACAATGCACTATTAAACTTCTAGGGCAGGGCAAACAAAGACACGGTTAAATCATTTTATATTATGGTTAATTTAAGAATTCAGCAAAATTCCATCACATTTGTTCAACTTACGTCGCTCCTATTTCAGATAGCGTACTGGGCTAGGCAGCATCTTAAAGCGCGTGGAATGACGAGTGAAATGCACTATTAAACTTCTAGGGTAGGGCAAACAGAGACACGATTAGATCATTTAATATTATGGTTAATTTAAGAATTAAGCGAAATTCTATCACATTTGTTCAATTTACGTCGCTCCTATTTCAGATAGCGTATTGGGCTAAGCGGCATCTGAAGGCGCATGAAATGGCGAGAAAAATGCACTATTAAACTTACAGGCTAGGGCGAACAGAGACCCGATTAGATCATTTTACATTAAGGTTAATATAAGAATTCACGGAAATTCTATCACATTTGTTCAATTTACGTCGCTCCTATTTCAGATACCGTATTGGGCTATGCGGCATCTCAAAGCGCATGAAATGGCGAGTACAATGCACTATTAAACTTCTAGGGCAGGGCAAACAAAGACACGATTAAATCATTTTATATTATGGTTAATTTAAGAATTCAGCAAAATTCTATCACATTTGTTCAATTTACGTCGCTCCTATTTCAGATAGCGTACTGGGCTAGGCAGCATCTTAAAGCGCGTGGAATGACGAGTGAAATGCACTATTAAACTTCTATGATAGGGCGAACAGAGACCCGATTAGATCATTTTACATTAATGTTAATATAAGAATTCAGGGAAATTCTATCACATTTGTTCAATTTACGTCGCTCCTATTTCAGATAGCGTAGTGGGCTACGCGGCATCTCAAAGCGCATGAAATGGCGAACAAAATGCACTATTTAACTTCTAGGCTAGGGCGAACAGAGACCAGATTAGATCATTTTATATTTTGGTTAACATAAGAATTCTGCTAAATTCTATCACATTTGTTCAATTTACGTCGCTCCTATTTCAGATAGCTTATTGGGCTTAGCGGCATCTCAAAGCGCATGAAGTGACGAGTGAAATGCACTATTAAACTTCTAGGGTAGGGCAAACAGAGACCCGCTTAGATCATTTTATATTATGGTTAATTTAAGAATTCAGCAAAATTCCATCACATTTGTTCAACTTACGTCGCTCCTATTTCAGCTAGCGTATTGGGCTATGCGGCATCTCAAAGCGCATGAAATGGCGAGTACAATGCACTATTAAACTTCTAGGGTAGGGCAAACAGAGACCCAATTAGATCATTTTATATTATGGTTAATTTAAGAATTCAGCGAAATTCTATCACATTTGTTCAATTTTGCGTCGCTCCTATTTCAGATAGCGTATTGTGCTTAGCGGTATCTCAAAGCGCATGAAATGACGAGTGAAATGCACTATTAAACTTCTAGGGTAATGCAAACAGAGACCCGATTGGATCATTTTATATTATGGTTAATTTAAGAATTCAGCGAAATTCTATCACATTTGTTCAATTTACGTCGCTCCTATTTCAGATAGCGTATTGGGCTAAGCGGCATCTGAAGGCGCATGAAATGGCGAGTAACATGCACTATTAAACTTCTAGGGTAGGGCAAACAGAGACCCGATTAGATCATTTTATATTTTGGTTAATATAAGAATTCGGCGAAATTCTATCACATTTGTTAAATTAACGACGCTCCTATTTCAGTTAGCGTATTGGGCTAAGCGGCATCTCAAAGCGCATGAAATGGCGAACAAAATGCACTATTAAACTTCTAGGCTAGGGCGAACAGAGACCAGATTAGATCATTTTATAATTTGGTTAACATAAGAATTCTTCGAAATTCTATCACATTTGTCCAATTTACGTGGCTCCCATTTCAGATTGCTTATTGGGCTTAGCGGCATGTCAAAGCGCATGACGTGACGAGTGAAATGCACTATTAAACTTCTAGGGTAGGGCAAACAGCGACCCGATTAGATCATTTTATATTATGGTTAATTTAAGAATTCAGCAAAATTCCATCACATTTGTTCAACTTACGTCGCTCCTATTTCAGATAGCGTACTGGGCTAGGCAGCATCTTAAAGCGCATGGAATGACGAGTAAAATGCACTATTAAACTTCTAGGGTAGGGCAAACAGAGACCCGATTAGATCATTTTATGTTATTGTTAATTTAAGAATTCAGCGTAATTCTATCACATTCGATCAATTTACGTCGCTCCTATTTCAGATAGCGTATTGGGCAATGCGGCATCTCAAAGCGCATGAAATGGCGAGTATAATGCACTGTTAAACTTCTAGGATAAGGCAAACAGAGACCCGATTACATCATTTTATATTACGGTTAATATAAGAATGCGGCGTAATTCTATCACATTTGTTCAACTTACGTCGCTCCTATTTCAGATAGCGTACTGGGCTAGGCAGCATCTTAAAGCGCGTGGAATGACGAGTGAAATGCACTATTAAACTTCTAGGGTAGGGCAAACAGAGACACGATTAGATCATTTAATATTATGGTTAATATAAGAATTCACGGAAATTCTATCACATTTGTTCAATTTACGTCGCTCCTATTTCAGATAGCGTATTGGGCTATGCGGCATCTCAAAGCGCATGAAATGGCGAGTACAATGCACTATTAAACTTCTAGGGCAGGGCAAACAAAGACACGATTAAATCATTTTATATTATGGTTAATTTAAGAATTCAGCAAAATTCTATCACATTTGTTCAATTTACGTCGCTCCTATTTCAGATAGCGTACTGGGCTAGGCAGCATCTTAAAGCGCGTGGAATGACGAGTGAAATGCACTATTAAACTTCTATGATAGGGCGAACAGAGACCCGATTAGATCATTTTACATTAATGTTAATATAAGAATTCAGGGAAATTCTATCACATTTGTTCAATTTACGTCGCTCCTATTTCAGATAGCGTATTGGGCTACGCGGCATCTCAAAGCGCATGAAATGGCGAACAAAATGCACTATTTAACTTCTAGGCTAGGGCGAACAGAGACCAGATTAGATCATTTTATATTTTGGTTAACATAAGAATTCAGCAAAATTCCATCACATTTGTTCAACTTACGTCGCTCCTATTTCAGATAGCGTATTGGGCTATGCGGCATCTCAAAGCGCATGAAATGGCGAGTAAAATGCACTATTAAACTTCTAGGGCAGGGCAAACAAAGACACGATTAAATCATTTTATATTATGGTTAATTTAAGAACTCAGCGTAATTCTATCACATTCGTTCAATTTACGTCGCTCCTATTTCAGGTAGCGTATTGGGCAATGCGGCATCTCGAAGCGCATGAAATGGCGAGTATAATGCACTGTTAAACTTGTAGGATAATGCAAACAGAGACCCGATTAGATCATTTTATATTATGGTTAATTTAAGAATTCAGCGAAATTCTATCACATTTGTTCAATTTACGTCGCTCCTATTTCAGATAGCGTATTCGGCTAAGCGGCATCTGAAGGCGCATGAAATGGCGAGTAAAATGCACTATTAAACTTCTAGGGTAGGGCAAACAGAGACCCGATTAGATCATTTTATATTATGGTTAATTTAAGAATTCAGCAAAATTCTATCACATTTGTTCAATTTATGTCGCTCCTATTTCAGATAGCGCACTGGGCTAGGCGGCATCTTAAAGCGCGTGGAATGGCGAGTAAAATGCACTATTAAACTTCTATGATAGGGCGAACAGAGACCCGATTAGATCATTTTACATTAATGTTAATATAAGAATTCAGGGAAATTCTATCACATTTGTTCAATTTACGTCGCTCCTATTTCAGATAGCGTATTGGGCTAAGCGGCATCTCAAAGCGCATGAAATGACGAGTGGAATGCACTATCAAACTTCTAGGGTAGGGCAAACAAAGACCCGATTTGGTCATTTTACATTAATGTTAATATAAGAATTCAGCAAAATTCTATCACATTTGTTCAATTTACGTCGCTCCTATTTCAGATAGCGTACTGGGCTAGGCGGCATGTTAAAGCGCGTGGAATGGCGAGTAAAATGCTCTATTAAACTTCTATGATAGGGCAATCAGATACCCGATTAGATCATTTTATGTTTTGTTTAATATAAGATTTCAGGGAAATTCTATCACATTTGTTCAATTTACGTCGCTCCTATTTCAGATAGCGTATTGGGCTACGCGGCATCTCAAAGCGCATGAAATGGCGAACAAAATGCACTATTTAACTTCTAGGCTAGGGCGAACAGAGACCAGATTAGATCATTTTATATTTTGGTTAACATAAGAATTCTGCTAAATTCTATCACATTTGTTCAATTTACGTCGCTCCTATTTCAGATAGCTTATTGGGCTTAGCGGCATCTCAAAGCGCATGAAGTGACGAGTGAAATGCACTATTAAACTTCTAGGGTAGGGCAAACAGAGACCCGCTTAGATCATTTTATATTATGGTTAATTTAAGAATTCAGCAAAATTCCATCACATTTGTTCAACTTACGTCGCTCCTATTTCAGATAGCGTACTGGGCTAGGCAGCATCTTAAAGCGCGTGGAATGACGAGTGAAATGCACTATTAAACTTCTAGGGTAGGGCAAACAGAGACCCGATTAGATCATTTTATATTATGGTTAATTTAAGAATTCAGCAAAATTCTATCACATTTGTTCAATTTACGTCGATCCTATTTCAGATAGCATACTGGGCTAGGCGGCATCTTAAAGCGCGTGGAATGGCGAGTAAAATGCACTATTAAACTTCTATGATAGGGCAATCGGAGACCCGATTAGATCATTTTATATTACGGTTAATATAAGAATGCGGCGTAATTCTATCACATTTGTTCAACTTACGTCGCTTCTATTTCAGATAGCGTATTGGGCTAAGCCGCATCTCAAAGTGCATGAAATGGCGAGTGAAATGCACTATTAGACTTCTATGGTAGGGCGAACGGAGACCCGATTAGATCATTTTACATTAAGGTTAACATAAGAATTCACGGAAATTCTATCACGTTTGTTCAATTTACGTCGCTCCTATTTCAGATAGCGTATTGGGCTATGCGGCATCTCAAAGCGCATGAAATGGCGAGTAAAATGCACTATTAAACTTCTAGGGCAGGGCAAACAAAGACACGATTAAATCATTTTATGTTATGGTTAATTTAAGAATTCAGCGTAATTCTATCACATTCGTTCAATTTACGTCGCTCCTATTTCAGGTAGCGTATTGGGCAATGCGGCATCTCGAAGCGCATGAAATGGCGAGTATAATGCACTGTTAAACTTGTAGGATAATGCAAACAGAGACCCGATTAGATCATTTTATATTATGGTTAATTTAAGAATTCAGCGAAATTCTATCACATTTGTTCAATTTACGTCGCTCCTATTTCAGATAGCGTATTCGGCTAAGCGGCATCTGAAGGCGCATGAAATGGCGAGTAAAATGCACTATTAAACTTCTAGGGTAGGGCAAACAGAGACCCGATTAGATCATTTTATATTATGGTTAATTTAAGAATTCAGCAAAATTCTATCACATTTGTTCAATTTACGTCGCTCCTATTTCAGATAGCGCACTGGGCTAGGCGGCATCTTAAAGCGCGTGGAATGGCGAGTAAAATGCACTATTAAACTTCTATGATAGGGCGAACAGAGACCCGATTAGATCATTTTACATTAATGTTAATATAAGAATTCAGGGAAATTCTATCACATTTGTTCAATTTACGTCGCTCCTATTTCAGATAGCTTATTGGGCTAAGCGGCATCTCAAAGCGCATGAAATGACGAGTGAAATGCACTATTAAACTTCTAGGGTAGGGCAAACAGAGACCCGATTTGGTCATTTTACATTAATGTTAATATAAGAATTCAGCAAAATTCTATCACATTTGTTCAATTTACGTCGCTCCTATTTCAGATAGCGTACTGGGCTAGGCGGCATGTTAAAGCGCGTGGAATGGCGAGTAAAATGCTCTATTAAACTTCTATGATAGGGCAATCAGATACCCGATTAGATCATTTTATGTTTTGTTTAATATAAGATTTCAGGGAAATTCTATCACATTTGTTCAATTTACGTCGCTCCTATTTCAGATAGCGTATTGGGCTACGCGGCATCTCAAAGCGCATGAAATGGCGAACAAAATGCACTATTTAACTTCTAGGCTAGGGCGAACAGAGACCAGATTAGATCATTTTATATTTTGGTTAACATAAGAATTCTGCTAAATTCTATCACATTTGTTCAATTTACGTCGCTCCTATTTCAGATAGCTTATTGGGCTTAGCGGCATCTCAAAGCGCATGAAGTGACGAGTGAAATGCACTATTAAACTTCTAGGGTAGGGCAAACAGAGACCCGCTTAGATCATTTTATATTATGGTTAATTTAAGAATTCAGCAAAATTCCATCACATTTGTTCAACTTACGTCGCTCCTATTTCAGATAGCGTACTGGGCTAGGCAGCATCTTAAAGCGCGTGGAATGACGAGTGAAATGCACTATTAAACTTCTAGGGTAGGGCAAACAGAGACCCGATTAGATCATTTTATGTTATGGTTAATTTAAGAATTCAGCAAAATTCTATCACATTTGTTCAATTTACGTCGATCCTATTTCAGATAGCATACTGGGCTAGGCGGCATCTTAAAGCGCGTGGAAGGGCGAGTAAAATGCACTATTAAACTTCTATGATAGGGCAATCGGAGACCCGATTAGATCATTTTATATTACGGTTAATATAAGAATGCGGCGTAATTCTATCACATTTGTTCAACTTACGTCGCTTCTATTTCAGATAGCGTATTGGGCTAAGCCGCATCTCAAAGTGCATGAAATGGCGAGTGAAATGCACTATTAGACTTCTATGGTAGGGCGAACGGAGACCCGATTAGATCATTTTACATTAAGGTTAACATAAGAATTCACGGAAATTCTATCACGTTTGTTCAATTTACGTCGCTCCTATTTCAGATAGCGTATTGGGCTATGCGGGATCTCAAAGCGCATGAAATTGCGAGTAAAATGCACTATTAAACTTCTAGGGCAGGGCAAACAAAGACACGATTAAATCATTTTATGTTATGGTTAATTTAAGAATGCAGCGTAATTCTATCACATTCGTTCAATTTACGTCGCTCCTATTTCAGGTAGCGTATTGGGCAATGCGGCATCTCGAAGCGCATGAAATGGCGAGTATAATGCACTGTTAAACTTGTAGGATAATGCAAACAGAGACCCGATTAGATCATTTTATATTATGGTTAATTTAAGAATTCAGCGAAATTCTATCACATTTGTTCAATTTACGTCGCTCCTATTTCAGATAGCGTATTCGGCTAAGCGGCATCTGAAGGCGCATGAAATGGCGAGTAAAATGCACTATTAAACTTCTAGGGTAGGGCAAACAGAGACCCGATTAGATCATTTTATATTATGGTTAATTTAAGAATTGAGCAAAATTCTATCACATTTGTTCAATTTACGTCGCTCCTATTTCAGATAGCGCACTGGGCTAGGCGGCATCTTAAAGCGCGTGGAATGGCGAGTAAAATGCACTATTAAACTTCTATGATAGGGCGAACAGAGACCCGATTAGATCATTTTACATTAATGTTAATATAAGAATTCAGGGAAATTCTATCACATTTGTTCAATTTACGTCGCTCCTATTTCAGATAGCTTATTGGGCTAAGCGGCATCTCAAAGCGCATGAAATGACGAGTGAAATGCACTATTAAACTTCTAGGGTAGGGCAAACAGAGACCCGATTTGATCATTTTACATTAATGTTAATATAAGAATTCAGCAAAATTCTATCACATTTGTTCAATTTTCGTCGCTCCTATTTCAGATAGCGTACTGGGCTAGGCGGCATCTTAAAGCGCGTGGAATGGCGAGTAAAATGCACTATTAAACTTCTATGATAGGGCAATCAGAGACACGATTAGATCATTTTATATTACGGTTAATATAAGAATTCAGCGTAATTCTATCACATCTGTTCAACTTACGTCGCTCCTATTTCAGATAGCGTACTGGGCTAGGCGGCATCTCAAAGCGCATGAAATGGCGAGTAAAATGCACTATTATCTTCTAGGATCAGGCAAACAGAGACCCGATTAGATCATTTTATATTACGGTTAATATAAGAATTCAGCGTAATTCTATCACATCTGTTCAACTTACGTCGCTCCTATTTCGGATAGCGTACTGGGCTAGGCGGCATCCTAAAGCGCGTGGAGTGTCGAGTAAAATGCACTATTAATCTTCTATGATAGGGCAATCAGAGACCCGATTAGATCATTTTATATTTTGGTTAATATAAGAATTCAGCGAAATTCTATCACATTTGTTAAATTAACGTCGCTCCTATTTCAGTTAGCGTATTGGGCTAAGCGGCATCTCAAAGCGCATGAAATGGCGAACAAAATGCACTATTAAACTTCTTGGCTAGGGCGAACAGAGACCAGATTAGATCATTTTATAATTTGGTTAACATAAGAATTCTTCGAAATTCTATCACATTTGTTCAATTTACGTGGCTCCTATATTAGATTGCTTATTGGGCTTAGCGGCATGTCAAAGCGCATGACGTGACGAGTGAAATGCACTATTAAACTTCTAGGGTAGGGCAAACAGCGACCCGATTAGATCATTTTATATTATGGTTAATTTAAGAATTCAGCAAAATTCCATCACATTTGTTCAACTTACGTCGCTCCTATTTCAGATAGCGTACTGGGCGGCATCTTAAAGCGCGTGGAATGGCGAGTAAAATGCACTACTAATCTTCTATGATAGGGCAATCAGAGACCCGATTAGATCATTTTATATTTTGTTTAATATAAGATTTCAGGGAAATTCTATCACATTTGTTCAATTTACGTCGCTCCTATTTCAGATAGCGTATTGGGCTAAGCGGCATCTCAAAGCGCATGAAATGACGACTAAAATGCACTATTAAACTTCTAGGCTAGGGCGAACAGAGACCCGATTAGATCATTTTACATTTTGGTTAATAAAAGAATTCAGCGAAATTCTATCACATTTGTTCCATTTACGTCGCTCCTATTTCAGATAGCGTATTGGGCTAAGCGGCATTTCATAGCGCATGAAATGGTGAGTCAAATGCACTATTAAAGTTCTAGGGTAGGGCAAACAGAGACCCGATTTGATCATTTTATATTATGGTTAATTTAAGAATTCAGCGAAATTCTATCACATTCGTTCAATTTAGGTCTCTCCTATTTCAGATAGCGTACTGAGCTAGGCGGCATCTTAAAACGCGTGGAATGGCGAGTAAAATCCACTATTAAACTTCTAGGCTAGGGCGAACAGAGACCCGATTAGATAATTTTATATTTTGGTTAATATAAGAATTTAGCGAAATTCTATCACATTTGTTCAATTTACGTCGCTCCTATTTCAGATAGCTTATTGGGCTTAGCGGCATCTCAAAGCGCATGAAATGACGAGTGTAATGCACTATTAAACTTCTAGGGTTGGGCAAACAGAGACCCGATTAGATCATTTTACATTATGGTTGACAAAAGAATTCAGCGAAATTCTATCACATTTGTTCAACTTACGTCGCTCCAATTTCAGATACCGTATTGAGCTAAGCGGCATCTCAATGCGCATGAAATGGCGAGTAAAATGCACCATGAAACTTCTAGGGTAGGGCAAAAAGAGACCCGATTAGATCATTTTATATTATGGTTAATTTAAGAATTCAGCAAAATTCTATCACATTTGTTCAATTTACGTCGCTCCTATTTCAGATAGCGTACTGGGCTAGGCGGCATTTTAAAGCGTGTGGAATGGCTATTAAAATGCACTATTAAACTTCTAGGGTAGGGTAAGCAGAGACCCGATTAGATCATTTTATATTATGGTTAATTTAAGAATTCAGCAAAATTCTATCACATTCGTTCAATTTAGGTCGCTCCTATTTCAGATAGCGTGCTGAGCTAGGCGGCATCATAAAGCGCGTGGAATGGCGAGTAAAATCCACTTTTAAACTTCTAGGCTAGGGCAATCAGAGACCCGATTAGATCATTTTATATTTTGGTTAATATAAGAATTCAGAGAAATTCTATCACATTTGTTCAATTTACGTCGCTCTTATTACAGATAGCTTATTGGGCTTAGCGGCATCTCAATGCGCATGAAATGGCGAATAAAATGCACTATTAAAGTTCTAGGCTAGGGCGAACAGAGACCCGATCAGATCATTTTACATTATGGTTAATAAAAGAATTCAGCGAAATTCTATCACATTTGTTCAACTTACGTCGCTCCTATTTCAGATAGCGTATTGGGCTAAGCGGCATCTCAAAGCGCATGAAATGGCGAGTGAAATGCACTATTAGACTTCTATGGTAGGGCGAACCGAGATGCGATTGGATCATTTTACATTAAGGTTAATATAAGAATTCACGGAAATTCCATCACATTTGTTCGATTTACGTCGCTCCTATTTCAGATAGCGTATCGGGCTAAGCGGCATCTCAAAGCGCATGAAATGTCGAATAAAATGCCCCATTAAACTTCTACGTTAGGGCGAAAAGAGACCCGATTAGATCATTTTATATTATGGTTAATTTAAGAATTCAGCGAAAATCTATCACATTTGTTCAATTTACGTCGCTCCTATTTCAGATAGCGTATTGGGCTAGGCGGCATCTCAAAGCGCATGAAATGGCGAGTAAAATGCGCTATTAAACTTCTAGGATAAGGCAAACAGAGACCAGATTAGATCATTTTATATTACGGTTAATATAAGAATTCAGCGTAATTCTATCACATTTGTTCAAGTTACGTCGCTCCTATTTCAGATAGCGTACTGGGCTAGGCGGCATCTTAAAGCGCGTGGAATGGCGAGTAAAATTCACTACTAATCTTCTACGATAGGGCAATCAGAGACCCGATTAGATCATTTTATATTTTGATTAATATAAGATTTCAGGGAAATTCTATCACATTTGTTCAATTTACGTCGCTCCTATTTCAGATAGCGTATTGGGCTAAGCGGCATCTCAAAGCGTATGAAATGTCGACTAAAATGCACTATTAAACTTCTAGGCTAGGGCGAACAGAGACCCGATTGGATCATTTTACATTTTGGTTAATAAAAGAATTAAGCGAAATTCTATAACATTTGTTCAACTTACGTCGCTCCTATTTCAGATAGCGTATTGTGCTTAGCGGCATCTCAAAGCGCATGAAATGACGAGTGAAATGCACTATTAAACTTCTAGGGTAGGGCAAATAGAGACCCGATTAGATCATTTTATATTATGGTTAATTTAAGAATTCAGCGAAGTTCTATCACATTTGTTCAATTTACGTCGCTGCTATTTCAGATAGCGTATTGGGCTAAGCGGCATCTCAAAGCGCATGAAATGGCGAGTAAAATGCACTATTAAACTTCTAGGCTAGGGCGAACAGAGACCCGATTAGATCATTTTACATTATGGTTAATAAAAGAATTCAGCGAAATACTATCACATTTGTTCAATTTACGTCGCTCCTATTTCAGATAGCGTATTGGGCGAAGCGGCATCTCAAAGCGCATGAAATGGCGAATAAAATGCACTATTAAACTTCTAGGCTAGGGCGAACAGAGACCCGATTAGATCATTTTACATTATGGTTAATAAAAGAATTCAGCGAAATTCTATCACATTTGTTCAATTTACATCGCTCCTATTTCAGATAGCGTATTGGGCTAAGCGGCATCTGAAAGCGCATGAAATGACGAGTAAAATGCACTATTAAACTTCTAGGGTAGGGCAAACAGAGACCCGATTAGATCATTTTATATTATAGTGAATTCAAGAGTTCAGCGAAATTCTCTCACATTTGTTCAATTTACGTCGCTCCTATTTCAAATAGCGTATTAGTCTAAGCGGCATCTCAAAGCGCATGAAATGACGAGTAAAATGCACCATTAAACTTCTAGGGTAGGGCGAACAGAGACCCGATCAGATCATTTTACATTATGGTTAATATAAGAATTCAGGGAAATTCTATCACATTTGTTCAATTTACGTCGTACCTATTTCAGATAGCATACTGGGCTAGGCGGCATCTTAAAGCACGTGGAATGGCGAGTGAAATGCACTATTAGACTTCTATGGTAGGGCGAACGGAGACCCGATTAGATCATTTTACATTAAGGTTAACATAAGAATTCACGGAAATTCTATCACGTTTGTTCAATTTACGTCGCTCCTATTTCAGATAGCGTATTGGGCGAGGCGGCATCTTAAAGCGCGTGGAAGGGCGAGTAAAATGCACTGCTAAACTTCTATGATAGAGCAATCAGAGACCCGATTAGATCATTTTATATTTTGTTTAATATTAGATTTCAGGGAAATTCTATCACATTTGTTCAATTTACGTCGCTCCTAATTCAGATAGCGTATTGGGCTAAGCGGCATCACAAAGCGCATGAAATGGCGAACAAAATGCACTATTTAACTTCTAGGCTAGGGCGAACAGAGACCAGATTAGATCATTTTATATTTTGGTTAACATAAGAATTCTGCGAAATTCTATCACATTTGTTCAATTTACGTCGCTCCTATATCAGATAGCTTATTGGGCTTAGCGGCCTCTCAAAGCGCATGAAGTGACGAGTGAAATGCACTATTAAACTTCTAGGGTAGGGCAAACAGAGACCCGCTTAGATCATTTTATATTATGGTTAATATAAGAATTCAGCAAAATTCCATCACATTTGTTCAACTTACGTCGCTCCTATTTCAGATAGCGTACTGGGCTAGGCAGCATCTTAAAGCGCGTGGAATGACGAGTGAAATGCACTATTAAACTTCTAGGGTAGGGCAAACAGAGACCCGATTAGATCATTTTATGTTATGGTTAATTTAAGAATTCAGCAAAATTCTATCACATTTGTTCAATTTACGTCGATCCTATTTCAGGTAGCTTATTGGGCTAAGCGGCATCTCAAAGCGCATGAAATGACGAGTGAAATGCACTATTAAACTTCTATGGTAGGGCGAACAGAGAGTCGATTAGATCATTTTACATTAATGTTAATATGAGAATTCAGCGAAATTCTATCACATTTGTTAAATTAACGACGCTCCTATTTCAGTTAGCGTGTTGGGCTAAGCGGCATCTCAAAGCGCATGAAATGGCGAGTAAAATCCACTATTAAACTTCTAGGGCAGGGCAAACAAAGACCCGATTAAATCATTTTATATTATGGTTAATTTAAGAATTCAGCGTAATTCTATCACATTCGTTCAATTTACGTCGCTCCTATTTCAGGTAGCGTATTGGGCAATGCGGCATCTCAAAGCGCATGAAGTGACGAGTGAAATGCACTACTAAACTTCTATGATAGGGCCATCAGGGACCCGATTAGATCATTTTATATTTTGGTTAATATAAGAATTCAGCGTAATTCTATCACATTTGTTCAATTTACGTCGCGCCTATTTCAGATAGCTTATTGGGCTAAGCGGCGTCTCAAAGCGCATGAAATGACGAGTGAAATGCACTATTAAACTTCTAGGGTAGGGCAAACAGCGACCCGATTAGATCATTTTATATTATGGTTAATTTAAGAATTCAGCAAAATTCCATCACATTTGTTCAACTTACGTCGCTCCTATTTCAGATAGCGTACTGGGCGGCATCTTAAAGCGCGTGGAATGGCGAGTAAAATGCACTACTAATCTTCTATGATAGGGCAATCAGAGACCCGATTAGATCATTTTATATTTTGTTTAATATAAGATTTCAGGGAAATTCTATCACATTTGTTCAATTTACGTCGCTCCTATTTCAGATAGCGTATTGGGCTAAGCGGCATCTCAAAGCGCATGAAATGACGACTAAAATGCACTATTAAACTTCTAGGCTAGGGCGAACAGAGACCCGATTAGATCATTTTACATTTTGGTTAATAAAAGAATTCAGCGAAATTCTATCACATTTGTTCCATTTACGTCGCTCCTATTTCAGATAGCGTATTGGGCTAAGCGGCATTTCATAGCGCATGAAATGGTGAGTCAAATGCACTATTAAAGTTCTAGGGTAGGGCAAACAGAGACCCGATTAGATCATTTTATATTATGGTTAATTTAAGAATTCAGCGAAATTCTATCACATTCGTTCAATTTAGGTCGCTCCTATTTCAGATAGCGTACTGAGCTAGGCGGCATCTTAAAACGCGTGGAATGGCGAGTAAAATCCACTATTAAACTTCTAGGCTAGGGCGAACAGAGACCCGATTAGATAATTTTATATTTTGGTTAATATAAGAATTTAGCGAAATTCTATCACATTTGTTCAATTTACGTCGCTCCTATTTCAGATAGCTTATTGGGCTTAGCGGCATCTCAAAGCGCATGAAATGACGAGTGTAATGCACTATTAAACTTCTAGGGTTGGGCAAACAGAGACCCGATTAGATCATTTTACATTATGGTTGACAAAAGAATTCAGCGAAATTCTATCACATTTGTTCAACTTACGTCGCTCCAATTTCAGATACCGTATTGAGCTAAGCGGCATCTCAATGCGCATGAAATGGCGAGTAAAATGCACCATGAAACTTCTAGGGTAGGGCAAAAAGAGACCCGATTAGATCATTTTATATTATGGTTAATTTAAGAATTCAGCAAAATTCTATCACATTTGTTCAATTTACGTCGCTCCTATTTCAGATAGCGTACTGGGCTAGGCGGCATTTTAAAGCGTGTGGAATGGCTATTAAAATGCACTATTAAACTTCTAGGGTAGGGTAAGCAGAGACCCGATTAGATCATTTTATATTATGGTTAATTTAAGAATTCAGCAAAATTCTATCACATTCGTTCAATTTAGGTCGCTCCTATTTCAGATAGCGTACTGAGCTAGGCGGCATCATAAAGCGCGTGGAATGGCGAGTAAAATCCACTTTTAAACTTCTAGGCTAGGGCAATCAGAGACCCGATTAGATCATTTTATATTTTGGTTAATATAAGAATTCAGAGAAATTCTATCACATTTGTTCAATTTACGTCGCTCTTATTACAGATAGCTTATTGGGCTTAGCGGCATCTCAAAGCGCATGAAATGGCGAATAAAATGCACTATTAAAGTTCTAGGCTAGGGCGAACAGAGACCCGATCAGATCATTTTACATTATGGTTAATAAAAGAATTCAGCGAAATTCTATCACATTTGTTCAACTTACGTCGCTCCTATTTCAGATAGCGTATTGGGCTAAGCGGCATCTCAAAGCGCATGAAATGGCGAGTGAAATGCACTATTAGACTTCTATGGTAGGGCGAACCGAGATGCGATTGGATCATTTTACATTAAGGTTAATATAAGAATTCACGGAAATTCCATCACATTTGTTCGATTTACGTCGCTCCTATTTCAGATAGCGTATCGGGCTAAGCGGCATCTCAAAGCGCATGAAATGTCGAATAAAATGCCCCATTAAACTTCTACGTTAGGGCGAAAAGAGACCCGATTAGATCATTTTATATTATGGTTAATTTAAGAATTCAGCGAAAATCTATCACATTTGTTCAATTTACGTCGCTCCTATTTCAGATAGCGTATTGGGCTAGGCGGCATCTCAAAGCGCATGAAATGGCGAGTAAAATGCGCTATTAAACTTCTAGGATAAGGCAAACAGAGACCAGATTAGATCATTTTATATTACGGTTAATATAAGAATTCAGCGTAATTCTATCACATTTGTTCAAGTTACGTCGCTCCTATTTCAGATAGCGTACTGGGCTAGGCGGCATCTTAAAGCGCGTGGAATGGCGAGTAAAATTCACTACTAATCTTCTACGATAGGGCAATCAGAGACCCGATTAGATCATTTTATATTTTGATTAATATAAGATTTCAGGGAAATTCTATCACATTTGTTCAATTTACGTCGCTCCTATTTCAGATAGCGTATTGGGCTAAGCGGCATCTCAAAGCGTATGAAATGTCGACTAAAATGCACTATTAAACTTCTAGGCTAGGGCGAACAGAGACCCGATTGGATCATTTTACATTTTGGTTAATAAAAGAATTAAGCGAAATTCTATAACATTTGTTCAACTTACGTCGCTCCTATTTCAGATAGCGTATTGTGCTTAGCGGCATCTCAAAGCGCATGAAATGACGAGTGAAATGCACTATTAAACTTCTAGGGTAGGGCAAATAGAGACCCGATTAGATCATTTTATATTATGGTTAATTTAAGAATTCAGCGAAGTTCTATCACATTTGTTCAATTTACGTCGCTGCTATTTCAGATAGCGTATTGGGCTAAGCGGCATCTCAAAGCGCATGAAATGGCGAGTAAAATGCACTATTAAACTTCTAGGCTAGGGCGAACAGAGACCCGATTAGATCATTTTACATTATGGTTAATAAAAGAATTCAGCGAAATACTATCACATTTGTTCAATTTACGTCGCTCCTATTTCAGATAGCGTATTGGGCGAAGCGGCATCTCAAAGCGCATGAAATGGCGAATAAAATGCACTATCAAACTTCTAGGCTAGGGCGAACAGAGACCCGATTAGATCATTTTACATTATGGTTAATAAAAGAATTCAGCGAAATTCTATCACATTTGTTCAATTTACATCGCTCCTATTTCAGATAGCGTATTGGGCTAAGCGGCATCTGAAAGCGCATGAAATGACGAGTAAAATGCACTATTAAACTTCTAGGGTAGGGCAAACAGAGACCCGATTAGATCATTTTATATTATAGTGAATTCAAGAGTTCAGCGAAATTCTCTCACATTTGTTCAATTTACGTCGCTCCTATTTCAGATAGCGTATTGGTCTAAGCGGCATCTCAAAGCGCATGAAATGACGAGTAAAATGCACCATTAAACTTCTAGGGTAGGGCGAACAGAGACCCGATCAGATCATTTTACATTATGGTTAATATAAGAATTCAGGGAAATTCTATCACATTTGTTCAATTTACGTCGTACCTATTTCAGATAGCATACTGGGCTAGGCGGCATCTTAAAGCACGTGGAATGGCGAGTGAAATGCACTATTAGACTTCTATGGTAGGGCGAACGGAGACCCGATTAGATCATTTTACATTAAGGTTAACATAAGAATTCACGGAAATTCTATCACGTTTGTTCAATTTACGTCGCTCCTATTTCAGATAGCGTATTGGGCGAGGCGGCATCTTAAAGCGCGTGGAAGGGCGAGTAAAATGCACTGCTAAACTTCTATGATAGAGCAATCAGAGACCCGATTAGATCATTTTATATTTTGTTTAATATTAGATTTCAGGGAAATTCTATCACATTTGTTCAATTTACGTCGCTCCTAATTCAGATAGCGTATTGGGCTAAGCGGCATCACAAAGCGCATGAAATGGCGAACAAAATGCACTATTTAACTTCTAGGCTAGGGCGAACAGAGACCAGATTAGATCATTTTATATTTTGGTTAACATAAGAATTCTGCGAAATTCTATCACATTTGTTCAATTTACGTCGCTCCTATATCAGATAGCTTATTGGGCTTAGCGGCCTCTCAAAGCGCATGAAGTGACGAGTGAAATGCACTATTAAACTTCTAGGGTAGGGCAAGCAGAGACCCGATTAGATCATTTTATATTATGGTTAATTTAAGAATTCAGCAAAACTCTATCACATTCGTTCAATTTAGGTCGCTCCTATTTCAGATAGCGTATTGGGCTAAGCGGCATCTCAAAGCGCATGAAATGGCGAGTGAAATGCACTATAAGACTTCTATGGTAGGGCGAACAGAGACCAGATTAGATCATTTTACATTCTGGATAATAAAATAATTCAGTGAAATTCTATCACATTTGTTCAACTTTCATCGCTCCTATTTCAGATAGCGTATTGAGCTAAGCGGCATCTCGAAGCGCATGAAATGGCGAGTATAATGCACTATTAAACTTCTAGGATAAGGAAAACAGATACCCGATTAGATCATTTTATATTACGGTTAATATAAGAATGCAGCGTAATTCTATCACATTTGTTCAAGTTACGTCCCTCCTATTTCAGATAGCGTACTGGGCTAGGTGGCATCTTAAAGCACGTGGAATGGCGAGTAAAATGCACTACTAATCTTCTATGATAGGGCAATCAGAGACCCGATTAGATCATTTTATATTTTATTTAATATAAGATTTCAGGGAAATTCTATCACATTTGTTCAATTTACGTCGCTCCTATTTCAGATAGCGTATTGGGCTAAGCGGCAACTGAAAGCGCATGAAATGACGAGTGAAATGCACTATTAAACTTCTAGGGTAGGGCGAACGGAGACCCGATTAGATCATTTTACATTAAGGTTAATATAAGAATTCAGGGAAATTCTATCACATTTGTTCAATTTACGTCGCTCCTATTTCAGATAGCGTATTGGGCTACGCGGCATCTCAAAGCGCATGAAATGGCGAATAAAATGCACTATTAAACTTCTAGGCTAGGGCGAACAGAGACCCGATTAGATCATTTTACATTCTGGTTAATAAAATAATTCAGCGAAATTCTGTCACATTTGTTCAACTTTCGTTGCTCCTATTTCAGATAGCGTATTGGCTTAAGCGGCATCTCAAAGCGCATGAAATGGCGAGTACAATGCACTATTAAACTTCTAGGGTAGGGCAAACAGAGACCCGATTAGATCATTTTATATTATGGTTAATTTAAGAATTCAGCCAAATTCTATCACATTTGTTCAATTTACGTCGCTCCTATTTCGGATAGCGTACTGGGCTAGGCGGCATCCTAAAGCGCGTGGAGTGGCGAGTAAAATGCACTATTAAACTTGTATGATAGGGCAATCAGAGACGCGATTAGATCATTTTATATTTTGTTTAATACAAGATTTCAGGGAAATTCTATCACATTTGTGCAATTCGTGTCGCTCATATTTCAGATAGCGTATTGGGCCAAGCGGCATCTCAAAGCGCATGAAATGGCGAGTAAAATGCATTATTAAACTCCTAGGGTACGGCAAACAGAGACCCGATTAGATCATTTTATATTATGGTTAATTTAAGAATTCAGCAAGATTCTATCACATTTGTTGAATTTACGTCGCTCCTATTTCAGATAGCGTACTGGGCTAGGCGGCATCTTAAAGCGCGTGGAATGGCAAGTAAAATGCACTGTTAAACTTCTATGATAGGGCAGTCAGAGACCCGATTAGATCATTTTATATTTTGTTTCATATAAGATTTCAGGGAAATCCTATCAAATTTGTTCTATTTACGTCGCTCCTATTTCAGTTAGCGTATTGGGCTAACCGGCATCTCAAAGCGCATGAAATGGCGAATAAAATGGACTATTAAACTTCTAGGGTAGGGCAAACGGAGACCCGATTAGATCATTTTATATTACGGTTAATATAAGAATTTAGCGTAATTCTATCACATTTCTCAAATTACGTCGCTCCTATTTCAGATAGCGTACTGGTCTGGCCGGCATCTTAAAGCGCGTGGAATGGCGAGTAAAATGCACTATTAAACTTCTATGATAGGGCAATCAGTGACCCGATTAGATCATTTTATATTATAGTTAATTTATGAATTCAGCGAAATTCTATCACATTTGTTCAATTTACGTGGCTCCTATTTCAGATAGCGTATTGGGCTAAGCGGCATCACAAAGCGCATGAAATGCCGAGCAAAATGCACTATTAAACTTCTAGGGTAGGGCAAACAGAGACCCGATTAGATCATTTTATATTTTTGTTAATATAAGAATTCAGCGAAGTTCTATCACATTTGTTCAATTTACGTCGCTCATATTTCCGATAGCGTATTGGGCTAAGCGGCATCTCAAAGCGCATGAAATGGCGAGTAAAATGCACTATTAAGCTTCTACGGTAGGGCAATCAGTGACCCGATTAGATCATTTTATATTATAGTTAATTTAAGAATTCATCGATATTCTATCACATTTGTTCAATTTACGTCGCTCCTATTTCAGATAGCGTATTGGGCTAAGCGGCATCTCAAAGCGCATGAAATGGCGAGCAAAATGCACTATTAAACTTCTAGGATAAGGCAAACAGATACCAGATTAGATCATTTTATATTATGGTTAATATAAGAATTCAGCGAAATTCTATCACATTTGTTCAATTTACGTCGCTCCTATTTCAGAGAGCGTATTGGGCTATGCGGCATCTTAAAGCGCTCGGAATGGCGAGTAAAATGCACTATTAAACTTCTATGCTAGGACAATCAGAGACCCGATTAGATCATTTTATATTTTCGTTAATATAAGAATTCAGTGAAATTCTATCACATTTGTTCAATTTACGTCGCTCCTATTTCAGATAGCGTATTGGGCAAAGCGGCATCTCAAAGCGTATGAAATGGCGAATAAAATGCACTATTAAAGTTCTAGGCTCGGGCGAACAGAGATCCGATTAGATCATTTTACATTATGGTTAATAAAAGAATTCAGCGAAATTCTATCACATTTGTTCCACTTATATCGCTCCAATTTCAGATAGCGTATTAGGCTAAGCGGCATCTCAAAGCGCATGAAATGACGAGTAAAATGCACTATTAAAGTTCTAGGGTAGGGCAAACAGAGACCCGATTAGATCATTTTATATTATGGTTAAATTAAGAATTGAGCGAAATTCTATCACATTCGTTCAATTTACGTCGCTCCTATTTCAGATAGCGTATTGGGCAAAGCGGCATCTCAAAGCGCATGAAATGACGAGTAAAATGCACTATTAAACTTCTAGGGTAGGGCAAGCAGAGACCCGATTAGATCATTTTATATTATGGTTAATTTGAGAATTCAGCAAAATTCTATCACATTCGTTCAATTTAGGTCGCTCCTATTTCAGATAGCGTATTGGGCTAAGCGGCATCTCAAAGCGCATGAAATGGCGAGTGAAATGCACTATAAGACTTCTATGGTAGGGCGAACAGAGACCAGATTAGATCATTTTACATTCTGGTTAATAAAATAATTCAGCGAAATTCTATCACATTTGTTCAACTTTCGTCGCTCCTATTTCAGATAGCGTATTGAGCTAAGCGGCATCTCGAAGCGCATGAAATGGCGAGTATAATGCACCATTAAACTTCTAGGATAAGGCAAACAGATACCCGGTTAGATCATTTTATATTACGGTTAATATAAGAATGCAGCGAAATTCTATCACATTTGTTCAAGTTACGTCCCTCCTATTTCAGATAGCGTACTGCGCTAGGCGGCATCTTAAAGCGCGTGGAATGGCGAATAAGATGCACTACTAATCTTCTATGATAGGGCAATCAGAGTCCCGATTAGATCATTTTATATTTTGTTTAATATAAGATTTCAGCGAAATTCTATCACATTTGTTCAACTTTCGTTGCTCCTATTTCAGATAGCGTATTGGGTTAAGCGGCATCTCAAAGCGCATTAAATGGCGAGTAAAATGCACTATTAAACTTCTAGGGTAGGGCAAACAGAGACCCGATTAGATCATTTTATATTGTGGTTAATTTAAGAATTCAGCAAAATTCTATCACATTTGTTCAATTTACGTCGCTCCTATTTCGGATAGCGTACTGGGCTAGGCGGCATCCTAAAGCGCGTGGAGTGGCGAGTAAAATGCACTATTAAACTTGTATGATAGGGCAATCAGAGACGCGATTAGATCATTTTATATTTTGTTTAATACAAGATTTCAGGGAAATCCTATCACATTTGTTCTATTTACGTCGCCCCTACTTCAGTTAGCGTATTGGGCTAACCGGCATCTCAAAGCGCATGAAATGACGAATAAAATGGACTATTAAACTTCTAGGGTAGGGCAAACAGAGACCCGATTAGATCATTTTATATTACGGTTAATATAAGAATTCAGCGTAATTCTATCACATTTCTTCAATTTACGTCGCTCCTATTTCAGATAGCGTATTGGGCTAAGCGGCATCTCAAAGCGCACGAAATGGCGAATAAAATGGACTATTAAACTTCTAGGGTAGGGCAAACAGAGACCCGATTAGATCATTTTATATTACGGTTAATATAAGAATTCAGCGTAATACTATCACATTTGTTCAATTTACGTCGCTCCTATTTCAGATAGCGTACTGGGCTAGGCGGCATCTTAAAGCGCGTGGAAGAGCGAGTAAAATGCACTACTATACTTCTATGATACAGTAATCAGAGACCCGATTACATCATTTTATATTTTGTTTAATATAAGATTTCAGGGAAATTCTATCACAATTGATTAATTTACGTCGCTCCTATTTCAGATAGCGTATTGGGCTAAGCGGCATCTCAAAGCGCATGAAATGGCGAATAAAATGCACTATTAAACTTCTAGGCTAGGGCGAACAGAGACCCGATTAGATCATTTTACATTATGGTTAATAAAAGAATTCAGCGAAATTCTATCACATTTGTTCAACTTACGTCGCTCCTATTTCAGATAGCGTACTGGGCTAGGCGCCATCTTAAAGCGCGTGGAATGGCGAGTAAAATGCACAGCTCAACTTTTATGATAGGGCAATCAGAGACCCGATTAGCTCATTTTATATTTTGTTTAATATAAGATTTCATGGAAATTCTATCACATTTGTTCAATTTACGTCGCTCCTATTTCAGATAGCCTATTGGGCTAAGCGGTATGTCAAAGCGCATGAAATGACGAGTGAAATGCACTGTTAAACTTCTATGATATTGCAATCAGAGACCCGATTAGATCATTTTATATTTTGTTTAATATAAGATTTCAGGGAAATTCTATCACATTTGTTCAATATACGTCGCTCCTATTTCAGATAGCTTATTGGGCTAAGCGGCATCTGAAGGCGCATGAAATGGCGAGTAAAATGCACTATTAAACTTCTAGGGTAGGGCAAACAGAGACCCGATGAGATCATTTTATATTATGGTTAATTTAAGATGTCAGCAAAATTTTATCACATTTGTTCAATTTACGTCGCTCCTATTTCAGATAGCGTACTGGGCTAGGCGGCATCTTAAAGCGCGTGGAATGGCGTGTAATATGCACTACTAAACTTCTATGATAGGGCAATCAGAGACCCGATTAGATCATTTTATATTTTGGTTAATATAAGAATTCAGCGAAATTCTATCACACTTGTTCAATTTACGTCGCTCCTATTACAGATAACTTATTGTGCTTACCGGCATCTCAAAGCGCATGAAGTTACGAGTGAAATGCACTATTAAACTTCTAGGGTAGTGCAAACACAGACCCGATTAGATCATTTTACATTATGGTTAATGTAAGAATTCAGCGTAATTCTATCACATTTGTTCAACTTACGTCGCTCCTATTTCAGATAGCGTACTGGGCTAGGCGGCATCTTAATGCGCGTGGAATGGCGAGTAAAATGCACTGCTCAACTTCTACGCTAGGGCGAACAGAGACCCGATCAGATCATTTTACATTATGGTTAATAAAAGAATTCAGAGAAATTCTATCACATTTGTTCAACTTACGTCGCTCCTATTTCAGATAGCGTACTGGGCTAGGCGGCATCTTAAAGCGCGTGGAATGGCGAGTAAAATGCACTACTAAACTTCTATGATAGGGCAATCAGAGACCCGATTAGATCATTTTATATTTTGGTTAATATAAGAATTCAGCGAAATTCTATCACATTTGTTCAATTTACGTCGCTCCTATTACAGATAGCTTATTGTGCTTAGCGGCATCTCAAAGCGCATGAAGTGACGAGTGAAATGCACTATTAACCTTCTAGGGTAGGGCAAACAGAGACACGATTATATCATTTTACATTATGGTTAATGTAAGAATTCAGCGAAATTCTATCACATTGGTTCAATTTACGTTGCTCCTATTTCAGATAGCTTATTGGGCTTAGCGGCATCTCAAAGTGCATGAAATGGCAAGTAAAATGCACTATTAAACTTCTAGGATAAGGCAAACAGAGACCCGATTAGATCATTTTATATTACGGTTAATATAAGAATTCAGCGTAATTCTATCACATTTGTTCATCTTACGTCGCTCCTATTTCAGATAGCGTACTGGGCTAGGCGGCATCTTAAAGCGCGTGGAAGGGCGAGTAAAATGCAATACTAAGCTTCTATGATACAGTAATCAGAGACCCGATTACATCATTTTATATTTTGTTTAATATAAGATTTCAGGGAAATTCTATCACATTTGTTCAATTTACGTCGCTCCTATTTCAGATAGCTTATTGGGCTAGGCGCCATCTTAAAGCGCGTGGAATGGCGAGTAAACTGCACAGCTCAACTTTTATGATAGGGCAATCAGAGACCCGATTAGCTCATTTTATATTATGTTTAATATAAGATTTCATGGAAATTCTATCACATTTTTTCAATTTACGTCGCTCCTATTTCAGATAGCTTATTGGGCTAAGCGGCATGTCAAAGCGCATGAAATGACGAGTGACATGCACTGTTAAACTTCTATGATATTGCAATCAGAGACCCGATTAGATCATTTTATATTTTGTTTAATATAAGATTTCAGGGAAATTCTATCACATTTGTTCAATTTACGTCGCTCCTATTTCAGATAGCGTATTGGGCTAAGCGGCATCTCAAAGCGCAAGAAATGGCGAGTAAAATGCACTACTAAACTTCTAGGGTAGGGCAAACAGAGACTCCATTAGATCATTTTATATTATGGTTAATTTAAGAATTCAGCGAAATTCTATCACATTTGTTCAATTTACGTTGCTCCTATTTCAGATAGCGTACTGGGCGAGGCGGCATCTTAAAGCGCATGCAATGACTAGTAAAATGCACTATTAATCTTCTATGATAGGGCAATCAGAGACCCGATTAGATCATCTTATATTTTGGTTAATATAAGCATTCAGCGAAATTCTATCACATTTGTTCAATTTACGTCGTTCCTATTTCAGATAGCGTACTGGGCTAGGCGGCATCTTAAAGCGTGTGTAATGGCGAGTAAAATGCACTATTAAACTTCTATGATAGGGCAATCAGAGACCCGATTAGATCATTTTATATTTTGGTTAATATAAGAATTCAGCGAAATTCTATCACATTTGTTCAATTTACGTCGCTCCAATTTCAGATAGCTTATTGGGCTAAGCGGCATCGCAAAGCGCATGAATTGACGAGTGAAATGCACTATTAAACTTCTTGGGTAGCGCGAACAAAGACCCGATTAGATCATTTTACATTAAGGTTAATATAAGAATTCAGCGAAATTCTATCACATTTGTTCAATTTACATCGCTCCTATTTCAGATAGCGACTTGTGCTAAGCGGCATCTCAAAGCGCAGGAAATGGCGAATAAAATGCACTATTAAACTTCTAGGGTAGGGTAAACAGAGACCCCATTAGATCATTTTATATTATGGTTAATTTAAGAATTCAGCGAAATTCTCTCATATTTGTTCAATTTACGTCGCTGATATTTCAGATAGCGTATTGGGCTAAGCGGCATCTCAAAGCGCAAGAAATGGCGAGTAAAATGCACTATTAAACTTCTAGGGTAGGGCAAACAGAGACCCGATTAGGTCATTTCATATTATGGTTAATTTAAGAATTCAGAAAAATTCTATCACATTTGTTCAATTTACGTCGCTCCTATTTCAGATAGCGTACCCGGATAGGCGGCATCTTAAAGCGCGAGGAATGGCGAGTAAAATGCACTATTAAACTTCTATGATAGGGCAATCAGAGACCCGATTAGATCACTTTATATTTTGGTTAATATAAGAATTCAGCGAAATTCTATCACATTTGTTCAATTTACATCGCTCCTATTTCAGATAGCGACTTGTGCTAAGCGGCATCTCAAAGCGCAAGAAATGGCGAGTAAAATGCACTATTAAACTTCTAGGGTAGGGCAAACAGAGACCACATTAGATCATTTTATATTATGGTTAATTTAAGAATTCAGCGAAATTCTCTCACATTTGTTCAATTTACGTCGCTCCTATTTCAGATAGCGTATTTGGCTAAGCGGCATCTCAAAGCGCATGGAATGGCGAGTGAAATGCACTATTAAACTTCTAGGGTAGGGCGAACAGAGACCCGAATAGATCATTTTATATTACGGTTAATATAAGAATTCAGCGTAATTCTATCACATTTGTTCAACTAACGTCGCTCCTATTTCAGATAGCGTACTGCGCTAGGCGGCATCTTAAAGCGCGTGGAACGGCGAGTAAAATGCACTACTAAACTTCTATGATAGGGCAATCAGAGACCCGATTAGATCATTTTATATTACGGTTAACATAAGAATTCAGCGAAATTCTATCACATTTGTTCAATTTACGTCGCTCCTATTTCAGATAGCGTATTGGGCTAAGCGGCATCTCAAAGCGCATGGAATGGCGAGTGAAATGCACTATTAAACTTCTAGGGTAGGGCGAACAGACACCCGAATAGATCATTTTATATTACGGTTAATATAAGAATTCAGCGTAATTCTATCACACTTGTTCAACTAACGTCGCTCCTATTTCAGATAGCGTACTGGGCTAGGCGGTATCTTAAAGCGCGTGGAATGCCGAGTAAAATGCACTATTAAACTTCTAGGATAAGGCAAACGGAGACCCGATTGGACCATTTTATATTACGGTTAATATAAGAATTCAGCGTTATTCTATCACATTTGTTCAACTTACGTCGCTCCTATTTCAGAAAGCGTACTCGGATAGGCGGCATCTTAAAGCGCGTGGAATGGCGAGTAAAATGCACTATTAAACTTCTCGGGTAATGCAAACAGAGACCCGATTAGATCATTTTATGTTACGGTTAATATAAGATTTCAGGGAAATTCTATCACATTTGTTCAATTTACGTCGCTCCTATTTCAGATAGCTATTGGGCTAAGCGGCATCACAAAGCGCATGAAATGACGAGAGAAATGCACTATTAAACTTCTTGGGTAGGGCGAACAGAGACCCGATTACATCATTTTATATTATGGTTAATATAAGAATACAGCGAAATTCTATCACATTTGTTCAATTTGCGTCGCTCCTATTTCAGATAGCGTATTGGGCTAAGCGGCATCTCAAAGCGCATGAAATGACGAATAAAATGCACTATTAAGCTTGTACGCTAGGGCGTACAGAGACCCGATTAGATCATTTAACATTATGGTTAATAAAAGAATTCAGCGAAATTCTATCACATTTGTTCAATTTACGTCGCTCCTATTTCAGATAGCGTACTGGGCTAGGCGGCATCTCAAAGCGCATGAAATGACGAGTAAAATGCTCTATTAAACTTCTAGGGTAGGGCAAACAGAGACCCGATTAGGTCATTTCATATTATGGTTAATTTAAGAATTCAGCGAAATTCTATCACATTTGTTCAAGTTACATCGCTCCTATTTCAGATAGCTTATTGGGCTAAGCGGCATCTCAAAGCGCATGAAATGGCGAGTAAAATGCACTATTAAACTTCTAGGATAAGGCAAACAGAGACCCGATTAGATCATTTTATATTACGGTTAATATAAGAATTCAGCGTAATTCTGTCACATTTGTTCAAGTTACGTAGCTCCTATTTCAGATAGCGTACTGGGCTAGGCGGCAACTTAAACCGCGTGGAATGGCGAGTAAAATGCACTATTAAACTTCTATGATAGGGCAATCAGAGACCCGATTAGTTCATTTTATATTTTGGTTAATATAAGAATCCAGCGAAATTCTATCACATTTGTTCAATTTACGTCGCTCCTATTTCAGATAGCGTATTGGGCTAAGCGGCATCTCAAAGCGCACGAAAGGGCGAGTAAAATGCACTATTAAACTTCTAGGATAAGGCAAACAGAGACCCGATTAGATCATTTTATATTACGGTTAATATAAGATTTCAGGGAAATTCTATCACATTTGTTCAATTTACGTCGCTCCTATTTCAGATAGCTAATTGGGCTAAGCGGCATCGCAAAGCGCATTAATTGACGAGTAAAATGCACTATTAAACTTCTAGGATTGGGCGAACAAAGACCCGATTAGATCATTTTAAATTAAGGTTAATATAAGAATTCAGCGAAATTCTATCACATTTGTTCAATTTACATCGCTCCTATTTCAGATAGCGACTTGTGCTAAGCGGCATCTCAAAGCGCAAGAAATGGCGAGTAAAATGCACTATTAAACTTCTAGGGTAGGGCAAACAGAGACCCGATTAGATCATTTTATATTACGGTTAATATAAGAATTCAGCGTAATTCTGTGACATTTGTTCAACTTACGTAGCTCCTATTTCAGATAGCGTACTGAGCTAGGCGGCAACTTAAAGCGCGTGGAATGGTGAGTAAAATGCACTATTAAACTTCTAGGGTAGGGCAATCAGAGACCCGATTAGATCATTTTATATTACGGTTAACATAAGAATTCAGCGAAAATCTATCACATTTGTTCAATTTACGTCGCTCCTATTTCAGATAGCGTATTGGGCTAAGCGGCATCTCAAAGCGCATGGAATGGCGAGTGAAATGCATTATTAAACTTCTAGGGTAGGGCGAACAGACACCCGAATAGATCATTTTATATACGGTTAATATAAGAATTCAGCGTAATTCTATCACATTTGTTCAACTAACGTCTCTCCTATTTCAGATAGCGTACTGGACTAGGCGGCATCTTAAAGCGCGTGGAAGGGCGAGTAAAATGCACTTCTAAACTTCTATGATAGGGCAATGAGAGTTCCGAATAGATCATTTTATATTTTGTTTACTATAACATTTCAGGGAAATTCTATCACATTTGTTCAATTTACGTCGCTCCTATTTCAGATAGCGTATTGGGCTAAGCGGCATCTCAAAGCGCAAGAAATGGCGAGTAAAATGCACTATTAAGCTTCTAGGGTTGGGCACATAGAGACCGGGTTAGATCATTTTATATTATGGTTAATTTAAGAATTCAGCGAAATCCTATCACATTTGTTCATTTTACGTCGCTCCTATTTCAGATAGCGTATTGTGCTAAGCGGCATCTCAAAGCGCAAGAAATGGCGAGTAAAATGCACTATTAAACTTCTAGGGTAGGGCAAACAGAGACCCCATTAGGTCATTTTATATTTTGGTTAATATAAGAATTCAGCGAAATTCTATCACATTTTTTCAATTTACGTCGCTCCTATTTCAGATAGTGTACTGGGCTAGGCGGCATCTTAAAGCGCGTGGAAGGGCGAGTAAAATGCACTACTAAACGTCTATGATAGGGCAATCAGAGTCCCGTTTAGATCATTTTATATTTTCTTTAATATAAGATTTCAGGGAAATTCTATCACATTTGTTCAATTTACGTCGCTCCTATTTCAGATAGCTATTGGGCTAAGCGGCATCTCAAAGCGCACGAAATGACGAGAGAAATGCACTATTAAACTTCTTGGGTAGCGCGAACAAAGACCCGATTAGATCATTTTACATTAAGGTTAATTTAAGAATTCAGCGAAATTCTATCACATTTGTTCAATTTACATCGCTCCTATTTCAGATAGCGACTTGTGCTAAGCGGCATCTCAAAGCGCAAGAAATGGCGAGTAAAATGCACTATTAAACTTCTAGGGTAGGGCAAACAGAGACCACATTAGATCATTTTATATTATGGTTAATTTAAGAATTCAGCGAAATTCTCTCACATTTGTTCAATTTACGTCGCTCCTATTTCAGATAGCGTATTTGGCTAAGCGGCATCTCAAAGCGCATGGAATGGCGAGTGAAATGCACTATTAAACTTCTAGGGTAGGGCGAACAGAGACCCGAATAGATCATTTTATATTACGGTTAATATAAGAATTCAGCGTAATTCTATCACATTTGTTCAACTAACGTCGCTCCTATTTCAGATAGCGTACTGCGCTAGGCGGCATCTTAAAGCGCGTGGAACGGCGAGTAAAATGCACTACTAAACTTCTATGATAGGGCAATCAGAGACCCGATTAGATCATTTTATATTACGGTTAACATAAGAATTCAGCGAAATTCTATCACATTTGTTCAATTTACGTCGCTCCTATTTCAGATAGCGTATTGGGCTAAGCGGCATCTCAAAGCGCATGGAATGGCGAGTGAAATGCACTATTAAACTTCTAGGGTAGGGCGAACAGACACCCGAATAGATCATTTTATATTACGGTTAATATAAGAATTCAGCGTAATTCTATCACACTTGTTCAACTAACGTCGCTCCTATTTCAGATAGCGTACTGGGCTAGGCGGTATCTTAAAGCGCGTGGAATGGCGAGTAAAATGCACTATTAAACTTCTAGGATAAGGCAAACGGAGACCCGATTAGACCATTTTATATTACGGTTAATATAAGAATTCAGCGTTATTCTATCACATTTGTTCAACTTACGTCGCTCCTATTTCAGAAAGCGTACTCGGATAGGCGGCATCTTAAAGCGCGTGGAATGGCGAGTAAAATGCACTATTAAACTTCTCGGGTAATGCAAACAGAGACCCGATTAGATCATTTTATGTTACGGTTAATATAAGATTTCAGGGAAATTCTATCACATTTGTTCAATTTACGTCGCTCCTATTTCAGATAGCTATTGGGCTAAGCGGCATCACAAAGCGCATGAAATGACGAGAGAAATGCACTATTAAACTTCTTGGGTAGGGCGAACAGAGACCCGATTACATCATTTTATATTATGGTTAATATAAGAATTCAGCGAAATTCTATCACATTTGTTCAATTTGCGTCGCTCCTATTTCAGATAGCGTATTGGGCTAAGCGGCATCTCAAAGCGCATGAAATGACGAATAAAATGCACTATTAAGCTTGTACGCTAGGGCGTACAGAGACCCGATTAGATCATTTAACATTATGGTTAATAAAAGAATTCAGCGAAATTCTATCACATTTGTTCAATTTACGTCGCTCCTATTTCAGATAGCGTACTGGGCTAGGCGGCATCTCAAAGCGCATGAAATGACGAGTAAAATGCTCTATTAAACTTCTAGGGTAGGGCAAACAGAGACCCGATTAGGTCATTTCATATTATGGTTAATTTAAGAATTCAGCGAAATTCTATCACATTTGTTCATGTTACATCGCTCCTATTTCAGATAGCTTATTGGGCTAAGCGGCATCTCAAAGCGCATGAAATGGCGAGTAAAATGCACTATTAAACTTCTAGGATAAGGCAAACAGAGACCCGATTAGATCATTTTATATTACGGTTAATATAAGAATTCAGCGTAATTCTGTCACATTTGTTCAAGTTACGTAGCTCCTATTTCAGATAGCGTACTGGGCTAGGCGGCAACTTAAACCGCGTGGAATGGCGAGTAAAATGCACTATTAAACTTCTATGATAGGGCAATCAGAGACCCGATTAGTTCATTTTATATTTTGGTTAATATAAGAATCCAGCGAAATTCTATCACATTTGTTCAATTTACGTCGCTCCTATTTCAGATAGCGTATTGGGCTAAGCGGCATCTCAAAGCGCACGAAAGGGCGAGTAAAATGCACTATTAAACTTCTAGGATAAGGCAAACAGAGACCCGATTAGATCATTTTATATTACGGTTAATATAAGATTTCAGGGAAATTCTATCACATTTGTTCAATTTACGTCGCTCCTATTTCAGATAGCTAATTGGGCTAAGCGGCATCGCAAAGCGCATTAATTGACGAGTAAAATGCACTATTAAACTTCTAGGATTGGGCGAACAAAGACCCGATTAGATCATTTTACATTAAGGTTAATATAAGAATTCAGCGAAATTCTATCACATTTGTTCAATTTACATCGCTCCTATTTCAGATAGCGACTTGTGCTAAGCGGCATCTCAAAGCGCAAGAAATGGCGAGTAAAATGCACTATTAAACTTCTAGGGTAGGGCAAACAGAGACCCGATTAGATCATTTTATATTACGGTTAATATAAGAATTCAGCGTAATTCTGTGACATTTGTTCAACTTACGTAGCTCCTATTTCAGATAGCGTACTGAGCTAGGCGGCAACTTAAAGCGCGTGGAATGGTGAGTAAAATGCACTATTAAACTTCTAGGGTAGGGCAATCAGAGAACCGATTAGATCATTTTATATTACGGTTAACATAAGAATTCAGCGAAAATCTATCACATTTGTTCAATTTACGTCGCTCCTATTTCAGATAGCGTATTGGGCTAAGCGGCATCTCAAAGCGCATGGAATGGCGAGTGAAATGCATTATTAAACTTCTAGGGTAGGGCGAACAGACACCCGAATAGATCATTTTATATACGGTTAATATTAGAATTCAGCGTAATTCTATCACATTTGTTCAACTAACGTCTCTCCTATTTCAGATAGCGTACTGGACTAGGCGGCATCTTAAAGCGCGTGGAAGGGCGAGTAAAATGCACTTCTAAACTTCTATGATAGGGCAATGAGAGTTCCGAATAGATCATTTTATATTTTGTTTACTATAACATTTCAGGGAAATTCTATCACATTTGTTCAATTTACGTCGCTCCTATTTCAGATAGCGTATTGGGCTAAGCGGCATCTCAAAGCGCAAGAAATGGCGAGTAAAATGCACTATTAAGCTTCTAGGGTTGGGCACATAGAGACCGGGTTAGATCATTTTATATTATGGTTAATTTAAGAATTCAGCGAAATCCTATCACATTTGTTCATTTTACGTCGCTCCTATTTCAGATAGCGTATTGTGCTAAGCGGCATCTCAAAGCGCAAGAAATGGCGAGTAAAATGCACTATTAAACTTCTAGGGTAGGGCAAACAGAGACCCGATTAGGTCATTTCATATTATGGTTAATTTAAGAATTCAGCGAAATTCTATCACATTTGTTCATGTTACATCGCTCCTATTTCAGATAGCTTATTGGGCTAAGCGGCATCTCAAAGCGCATGAAATGGCGAGTAAAATGCACTATTAAACTTCTAGGATAAGGCAAACAGAGACCCGATTAGATCATTTTATATTACGGTTAATATAAGAATTCAGCGTAATTCTGTCACATTTGTTCAAGTTACGTAGCTCCTATTTCAGATAGCGTACTGGGCTAGGCGGCAACTTAAACCGCGTGGAATGGCGAGTAAAATGCACTATTAAACTTCTATGATAGGGCAATCAGAGACCCGATTAGTTCATTTTATATTTTGGTTAATATAAGAATCCAGCGAAATTCTATCACATTTGTTCAATTTACGTCGCTCCTATTTCAGATAGCGTATTGGGCTAAGCGGCATCTCAAAGCGCACGAAAGGGCGAGTAAAATGCACTATTAAACTTCTAGGATAAGGCAAACAGAGACCCGATTAGATCATTTTATATTACGGTTAATATAAGATTTCAGGGAAATTCTATCACATTTGTTCAATTTACGTCGCTCCTACTTCAGATAGCTAATTGGGCTAAGCGGCATCGCAAAGCGCATTAATTGACGAGTAAAATGCACTATTAAACTTCTAGGATTGGGCGAACAAAGACCCGATTAGATCATTTTACATTAAGGTTAATATAAGAATTCAGCGAAATTCTATCACATTTGTTCAATTTACATCGCTCCTATTTCAGATAGCGACTTGTGCTAAGCGGCATCTCAAAGCGCAAGAAATGGCGAGTAAAATGCACTATTAAACTTCTAGGGTAGGGCAAACAGAGACCCGATTAGATCATTTTATATTACGGTTAATATAAGAATTCAGCGTAATTCTGTGACATTTGTTCAACTTACGTAGCTCCTATTTCAGATAGCGTACTGAGCTAGGCGGCAACTTAAAGCGCGTGGAATGGTGAGTAAAATGCACTATTAAACTTCTAGGGTAGGGCAATCAGAGACCCGATTAGATCATTTTATATTACGGTTAACATAAGAATTCAGCGAAAATCTATCACATTTGTTCAATTTACGTCGCTCCTATTTCAGATAGCGTATTGGGCTAAGCGGCATCTCAAAGCGCATGGAATGGCGAGTGAAATGCATTATTAAACTTCTAGGGTAGGGCGAACAGACACCCGAATAGATCATTTTATATACGGTTAATATTAGAATTCAGCGTAATTCTATCACATTTGTTCAACTAACGTCTCTCCTATTTCAGATAGCGTACTGGACTAGGCGGCATCTTAAAGCGCGTGGAAGGGCGAGTAAAATGCACTTCTAAACTTCTATGATAGGGCAATGAGAGTTCCGAATAGATCATTTTATATTTTGTTTACTATAACATTTCAGGGAAATTCTATCACATTTGTTCAATTTACGTCGCTCCTATTTCAGATAGCGTATTGGGCTAAGCGGCATCTCAAAGCGCAAGAAATGGCGAGTAAAATGCACTATTAAGCTTCTAGGGTTGGGCACATAGAGACCGGGTTAGATCATTTTATATTATGGTTAATTTAAGAATTCAGCGAAATCCTATCACATTTGTTCATTTTACGTCGCTCCTATTTCAGATAGCGTATTGTGCTAAGCGGCATCTCAAAGCGCAAGAAATGGCGAGTAAAATGCACTATTAAACTTCTAGAGTAGGGCAAACAGAGACCCCATTAGATCATTTTATATTTTGGTTAATATAAGAATTCAGCGAAATTCTATCACATTTTTTCAATTTACGTCGCTCCTATTTCAGATAGTGTACTGGGCTAGGCGGCATCTTAAAGCGCGTGGAAGGGCGAGTAAAATGCACTACTAAACGTCTATGATAGGGCAATCAGAGTCCCGTTTAGATCATTTTATATTTTCTTTAATATAAGATTTCAGGGAAATTCTATCACATTTGTTCAATTTACGTCGCTCCTATTTCAGATAGCTATTGGGCTAAGCGGCATCTCAAAGCGCACGAAATGACGAGAGAAATGCACTATTAAACTTCTTGGGTAGGGCGAACAGAGACCCGATTACATCATTTTATATTATGGTCAATTTAAGAATTCAGCAAAATCCTATCACATTTGTTCATTTTACGT